>NW_019290521.1:51920-126360 GCF_000500325.1 Leptinotarsa decemlineata | reverse complement strand
TTCCAAACAGTTGTTGGACTACAGTAGGGATGAACTACGATGTCTAACAGGCCTTCTTACAGGTCACTGTCATTTGAATCATCACATGCAGAGACTTGGACTGTCGGAAGACAGTGTGCGTCACCTCTGTCTGGAAAATGATGAAACTGCAGAGCATATACTTTGTGCCTATCCCGCTGTGGACCGAGTACGGCATATTCGTATTCTCACCATCGGACCTGAAAGACCACTCACCATACAAACTAATCGGCTTCGTCAAGAAGCTGGGTTCATTTGGCCGAGTGTGAATAGGTGTGGGCCACAATAAACCCTTATGGGTTGCGTAGGAGGGTCGAATAGACCCACTCACTTCAGACCTACCTACCTACCTGCCTGACTCAACATATCATCCTAACCTCTTGCCAACCGACTACCATCCTTTCAAGAACTGCGATAATTTTCTCACCTGTAGAACTTTCACCAATCAGGACCAGGCAACAATGGCCTTCGTCGATTTCATCGAATCCCGACCACTCAGTTCTGAAGTTGACGGAATCAACTGTTACGTTGGCAAAAGTGCGATAAATATTTTGATTGAAGGATCATCTAGAGCAATCCCATATTTCTTTCGAAGTAAAATGGGACAATCTTTTGATTATGGGATGTTTCTATTGACTATATGACATTGCGTTCATTCTGAATTTTTATGGATATCGCGAAATAACAATGGATGGACGTGGGAAACTGAGATATGTTTTTTTATTTGAGAATTATCTGTTGAATATCCAAACCGGCTTCTGTTAACCATATTAAAGAAATACAATTGATCTACATTACTCAACCTTTAGTTTCGTTTTTCATGGACAAAACACAAAAGCGGTGCCTGTGCGAAAGTAATTATTCACATTGGATTTGAATCGCTGAAGATAAAATTGATTTGGAAAAACATGCTCAGGAAGTTCATTCCACATAAACGCAGTTCTCCAGATGGAAGAGTTCTTAAACAGTGGAGTTCGAGGTGTACTGAATGGAACCTCAAAATGATGAGCAGCCACAGTCCGTCACGTATTTCTGATATATACCGTTCTTGGTGAAATCAAATGTGCCAAGTCAATTGAACCCTTCTCGTGAAAGTATCTATAGAAGAGAGACAAGTTCCTGATATTTCTTCGATGTTTCAGACTATCAAGTTTATAAGTGATATTCGCGTCTCCAATCAGACGAATGACTCTTTTCTGGATGGAATCCAGAAGATCTGATTTGAGCTTACACTTTGAAGTGTGTACAGTTTTCTGGAACAGCTTTTGAGAAGTAGCCTTTGCAATTCCAGCGACATGATTGTGCTTCGGTTTTCAGTGGTTAAATAAAGTCTTACGATGCGAAGCAGAATATTTCAGGAGATCATTCCCCTCGTGCTGAATCCCCTCATACCCCTCGTACCAAATCATGATCTAGGTATTTTGAAATTATTTTTGAAATTTTGACTTGAATCTCGAAATTTGGAATTAAATTTGGAAACTAATTTACAAATTTGAAATTAAATTCGAAGTGTCACTCTTACAGTCATAATTTCTAAGAAGCAACAGTGATATATGGTCCTTTTGTGCTTTTGTACATTTCAACGTTTACTCACAATTGAATCTGCCACTCAGAAAGTTTCAATGAGAGGAATAGATCTTTCATTTTGAAAAGATGTACCTACAATCGAATGAAATATCTGTGAACTATTTATAATAACATGGAATTTTCAATATATTTCCATCATGAATATTCAAACCCTTCATTTCAAAATCCTTAATTGACCCTCTCCTCTGAACAGATTACGGTATCATAATCCCTGCCGTGAAAATTTGTGTTCAATCCCAAAAGTCCTTCAGACGTTTTCGCATCGCATTTTTACCCTTTCTCTCTCTCTCCTCGCCGAAGCCTGCTAAGTACTGTCGGTTCATCGATCGAACAACAAGCGAAGTGTCGGAACCAATATAGAAACACTCCAGACTATAAAGTCAATAGAGGAGGGTATCATTAATAACACCTTCTGAGAGGTTAATCTGTCACGAGGTTTCAATCAAACATGTGTAACTATGAAAGTAAATAATATTTATTTTCAATGTCAATGATGACGTTAAAGTGGATAATGTCAGATACAGAGCAAAATTAGAAATACAAATCTTATAGCTTTTTTTTGTCAGTATACAAAGCTCATTTTCACTTCTTAAGAAGGGTTGAGAAGTAGTTTGGTAAGCAGTTGATATGAAATGAACAAATTAAGAAATGAATGATATTGAGTAAGAATGAACAACATTTTTTAGATAATTTTTTCAACTTATAGAATACAGACGTGGAACACGAAAAAACTATAAGAATGTAAAACATTGGAATGAATTCATCTTCAAACGTTTCCACTGCAAATGTGGCAGTCATCTTTAGTGGCGTGGTCGAAGTTTTCTTCTTGGCGTATTGAATGGGACAGTTGAAAATTTGGAGATTGTAACTAAAGGATACCACGTCAAAAACCCAAAAACCAACCAAAAAATATTGACGCCAGTCGTGAAAGCCTACATTCCTATATGAGATGTTGGTTATTCCAATTTGTACTCCTATGGTACCACTTGTTCAAATATCAATTCACCCAGTGTGTCACATCATTTCCTAAATATGCCTGAGGAAAGAACTTTGTCGATAACATTCCCCTGACCGATAAATCCCGATTGAAAAACTTCTTGTTAGGTTGAGGAAAACCGGCATTAATACCAATGATACAGTAAGAGTAAGAAATTCTACAAACAAGTTCGATATCAGTCACTCTGGTATTTTTTGGGTTTTGTATTCAAATCAATTGCTTTCATATATCAAATTCAACCAGGATAGGCTGAGTACCACCAAGGAACTCAGTTCAACAATGAGCATTTTTTCAGTGGCTTCTTTAACATTCTCGTGAATAATTCCACCAGAAATGCTGACCACAAATTTTGTTAATTTTTCATAGAATATTAATTTCCATAATATTTTTCTCAATGGGCTATAGTTTCTTCCTTCTAGATTTTCTGGTGTGACATATGTACAATTTCTATAAGCAATTCCATCAGAGGTGTTGAGAGTTGTAGGTATATCAACAAGACAGTGGGTTGAAGTTTGTATGTGTATAGTCGAAGTAACTGGTATTGGGCATACTTAAAGTGTCAGCGTTCTCAAAGGCCAAAAAAACCAACACAGAGGAATAAAGCCGCTGCCAACTAGTCCACGTGGACTGGAGAATTGGCGGTTCGTATTGGATGATTTTTACTAACCGAGTGTTATGATTGGCTGAAGAGTCATAAAATTAAATTTGAAGTCATGTTACGGTGACGAATAGAATGCGTTGTAAATGTTCAGTTCAGGAACTGATCGCGATTTGAGTATTGAAATTCGATATTGGTGCAGTTATAATTACTCAAAATTTTTGTTATCTGTTCAAAATGTGGCGTCCTTGGAAAGGTACTAATAGTAATAACGAGTGTGATATAACGCAGACTTTTTCCTGTGTAGTGATTCCAATAGTGATGGTGAACAATGCGAAAAAGAGATATCAGTGAATAAGATTCGGATGCATTCGAATATTGAAACACAGAGATTGTGTTTCAACTTATATAAAAATATAAATCTCAAGTTTGGTTTCGAGGGAAACAAACTATTATAAGCAACATCAGATTTGACCGAAACTCTTTTCTTGAAACTATACGTAAAATAGTCAAAAACGAACCTTATGAACGCAAGACGCGATGTGATACGGGATTACCAAATCCTTTGGATGTTCATCTGATGAAATCATTGAAAAAACAATATACGACTGTTATAAAAGCAATGAGATTCCTACAACTGAAATCATAAGGAAAAATTGAATACTTCCGGTCATAACGTGAGCTGCTATGACAAAACTCATCAGAATTGGATAAAGAACCTAGGATTCAGATTTAAAATAATCAACAGCAGTTATGGAAAGCAGAAAAATAGTGGATTTGCGTACCAAATACTCAGAACAAATGACTAAATATAGACAAGAATAACGGCAAATTTTCTATTTGGACGAAACTTGGTATGACACTCACGACATGGTTACGAAAGATTGGACTGATGGTTCAAAAATGTGTACACCTAACATACCTGCAAACAATGCATCTTTACTAACCATTGTGCATTGCGATGGAAGTAAAGGATGAGTTATGAATTCTTTGAAATTAGGTGTGTGGAAAAAACTTGAGGGCTGCAATAATGACTATCACAAGAACATGGAAGGTAATATTTTTGAGGAATGGTTTGAAAACACATTGATCCCAAATTTGGATGCGAATAGTGTAATATTCCTTGACAATATATGAAGTTGAGAATCTTAGCGACTGGAGAAATGTAGAGTAGAATGGAATAACGGGGTCTCTCAGTGTCAAAAAATCAAAAATCAAAACACGTGTTTCGAGCTTTTGGCCCATCATCATCCCAAAAAAGCAAACAAAAACTTGTTGATTGATTCAAGTCGTTACTCCTCTAGCCTATAATGAATGCATTTCATGAAAGATGAGAACGAAAGTGAAACCTTATAAATTATTTTCTTCGAAACTGGATTTATTTTAGTAGTTTAAAGGTGTTTTTTCTTTCACTTTTGACTTTATGTGGAATAAAAAAGCCTGTACGACTGACTAGCATAGTTTTATTTTGCGTAAAGTCCTTCAGTTAGGTTTTGTTATTGTATGGGTAAGTTTTTATTTTGGTGTGCGGAACAAGCTTTTTTTTGGGATATGCGTGTTTTTATAAGTTTCAGTTTTGGCCAGTTTGAAAATTTGATTGATTTTGTATTTTATTGGAACAGTTAGCGCTTTTTCAATTTGTGAACATTATTCGGACCAGCAGCCCGTGATTCTTATATAATCAGAAATGATTATTGAATAACGAAATTAGTTAGCTTCCTAGAATAATAATGATTTGAAAGCAAAGTTATTGATAACTGAAGTTCAAACGACTGAGACTCAAATGGAAACTGTGGTTATCCAGGCATCTTCATCGACTCTCCATTGGAACACGGCTATTCAACAGGGATAGACACAGTTCTTATTATCAATGGGTCTAATTTTAGTTGTAGTATTCCAGAAATTAACGTCGAAAGTCGAAAGACTTCATTCATGAACCAGTGCCCATTTTGAACAAATGAAAATACCATTATATGCAATTTTGTATTCAAATGGAATACTAAATAAAATTTCAATAACAATGATGGTTTCTGTATTTTTCTACTGTTTTTTTTTCTTTCTTGAATTTATAACACATATACATTTTCAAATTGAATGAGTATGTGCAATCAATTGATCAGATATACTTTCTCGAAAAAGTTCACTTCCGACAAAACAACAAAAAGCACTTATTTGCAATAATTTATATGGGTTTTATGAAGAATACCATATATCGTGGAGAAGGTTCATATATTGATTCACATTGACATAATATCTCCATGAACTTGATATTTTACTTCACAATTTTCTTACACGATATAGAGTATTGATTTCCTTTGCAAGAAATGAAGAAAATTATTTTTATGGACATAAGCGCATAGGTACTCTTTTTCATAAGATATCACATGGATTATTTCGTGAAATCAATAAACATCCTGTATAATACCGATAGTGATATTTCTACTCAGCCGTAGAAAGAATTCAACAAAAATAATTATCGATGCGCCTTCAGGAGCCCAGTTTATGACTCGTTTATGACAGTTCATGAAATATTTTTGTCCCATAATTATTTCATTCTATTTTATTTTCAACAAATAGAATGTCTACCATGTCTACCATACTATTTCTGTCTTCTTTCTTCAAAACTGCTAAATCGTAAATAAGCTCATAACTTATCCCAAAACTAGTTTTGCATAACTTGCCGAGAATGTTTGAACTATCACGAAATTGATCGATCGTTATTCATATAGGTATTATATGAAATGATATTTTCCCGGATATCAATTTATTGTGCCAATTAATCATCTATCCCTACCAGATATTTCATTTGTTTTTTAACTCCCAGCATTTTCACCAGTATTTTCATCTATAAATGTTTCCCAAACTCATGGAAGACAAAATAAAATCAAATTAAGTTGAATCAGTCTCATACATACATATATAGAAACGAAGAGATCACTGGATGAAATAAAATCAAACATCTTTTATTTTCAACATTCTCCAGCTCCTTCATTTTCATTATAAGTCAAGGAGTGACCTTAAAAAACAGCATTATCGCCCTTCTATTTAGAATCGATTTTCCAGCAATTTAAAGCTATCGCTTATTTAAAATTCACACAATACACCTCTCTAGCGACAATCAATAAATATAGCCTGAAGCCATCTAGCGAATGGGTGCCCAAACTTTTCCGACGTTCAGTAATCCTGATGTCGTCTAAATGCAGCTATCCTGAATAGTGTAGATTTCTGTTGGCTGTGCAGGAGTTTCGTTACACTTTAGTAACTGTCTGGTAGATGACGCAACAAGGATTCGCAAACGACGATTCAAGTTGAAAGTTTATTTAGTTTCATTTTGAAAATTAACAGCATATGTGTTTTAAAGTTACTTTCGCTTATAATTTCCTAATTCCGTTATGTTTACTCAGAGGAGTGCGCTCCTTCCTAACTGTTTATAACCGTCAGGATTATCAAAATATAATTAAATATTTGTGATGAGAATTTGCTTGGCCTATAATAATTTTGTCAGAAGAAACTTAGTGAGTGGGACAATCAAAAACCAGCACTGCTCCCAAACCTCAGATTTGCAAAACTCTTCTCGACGATTTTCTCGAATTTCAATTTGGAAAGAGACTGAAAAATCTCAAATCTTGAGGTGAGTGAGTGTGAGAAATATATCTGAAAGTAGAAGTATATTTTCATTCAGCAATTTCACAAGTATTGTAACCTCTGATAGAGATTGGGATGCCTGAATTAGAGACTCACAGTCAAAGTAAGTTTCGACAACATTGAAGTGTGCTCTTCACTTCTCATATAATTTTAGTATTGAAGGTTTCACAAACGCTGAGGAAATCATGCCAGGAAAAACTATGTAGGCCTCGCCTCTCTGTTTCAACATTTTCAGTTCGTCAACATAATCATGATGTCACCAGAAAACGCTGTTTTGGCTGTTGTCGGATGTTTGACTGTATTTTTTCAAATGAGTAACAATCACATTTTCAACACTGTCGTGATATTCCTCACTCCCCATTTGCCATAGAGTTTTATAAAGTATTCGGAGATAACTTCTGAACCTAATATCCGCCGTACACATTCCGAAACACATGCGAAAGCAAATTGAATGCAAATGTGAATTGGATGGATTCAATATACTTCCGTTGACAAAAACAGACATGCTTATGTCGGCCGACTATATAGTCCTTTAAAATTTTGCACTCTTCTACCACACATGCACTGTAAAACCGGATGGCCAGGGCTGCACAAAATCTCTTCTCAGATGATTTTCAGAGCGTTTGTGGGTACCTATTGGTTTCTTTGCAAGTTATTACAGGAACCGTTCTCTAACAACTCTCTCTTTTCAGTCTGATTTGTCCAATGTTATTAAAAAGTAAACTTGGAACTTCTGGCGAAGAATAAATCCAAAACAAGAACTTTACCGAATCACCAAAACTGCAATCGTCTACTCGACTTCTTCAAAAGACATGGATTCAAAGTTTATTATCTTTCCGTATGAAACAGAATACACTAACGGATTGGATCGTATTTTCAAAATGATTAATGTGAAACTTGCCTGCGAAACATCCTGCTCACTGCGACGAATAGAAGCCAAACCTGAAGACAAGATGTTGGGAAAAAAGAAGCGGATACTTGAAATAAGCTGAGAGTATGTTACAGAAATATATCGGTCAAACTAAGCGATTCAGCTCGTTTGAAGCTCGTTTGAAGGAACACGCAGCACCAATCCGTTTCGAATACCGAATTTTTTTTTTTTTATTTGACGTTATTCTGTTCCTCAAAGGAGCCAATTATTATTTGTTTGATGAGTGATCTTTCAGACCAGCTGAAAGGAAAGGGATTCTGTGAAACGCTGGAAACCTGATCAGGATCGCGGTGGATTGAGTGGAGTAGATTGTTTTGCTTCGAGGGCCTGAAGGATGGTCCGCAAAGTGTCTCACAACTTTGGTTTTCAGATAGACAGGAATGTTTTCCTATTCATATTCAGTTATTTCTTTTGATATTTTCAGGGAGAAATTGGGTGACAGGTAATGAAAGTGAATAGAAGTTAACTGAATGCCAATTTCAATAATTTTCCAGAATGATATTTTTCTGTTTCTTAAACTGTGATGAAACTGTCATCAGAATGACGTGACCTGCCACCTGCCTGAAAAGTTACTGGTTTATTTAAAACTTGAAGTTAGTAAATTATCACCGTATTCATAAATTACACCTATAAATGAAATGAATAAATCGGCTTCATTCATGTATCAGATTGTAGAAGTTCAGAAACCCAGACATCAAAATACTAAAATGGTAATTTTTGAGACAATTCCAAAAATAGATTGGTATATATGAATAACTTTTCGAGCAGAATGATGTTGAATAAACTTTCAAATCGCATACTCTCGAACCAACTTGAATGTCTGGAAATGTATTATTGGATTGAAAAACTCAAAGTTTCTCCTTGTGCGAACATATATTGCATATATACAATTTATATTTCCACAAGTCATTCCACTAGTATTTTCCATGATATTCAGAGAAAATGAGTTGCAATATGTATGTTCGACTGAAGCGGAAGTGCAGAAAATTACAACTATTACAATTTTTCCCTTCGTCGCTACTATTCCATGGTTGGTGCAATGCAGTTCTACTTTCCGTTAATAATAGGTTTGCTTCATACGGTAACTAAACGGTATGTGGAATTGCAAATTGTTACGATGTATGTTATTGTCAATTACATTCACATTTCCAACTCATTGTGACTAGTTTCATTACCCATAATATTGCGAACGTGGAAAAATATGAAAGGACTCTCAGTCTGAGTTGGCAATATGTTACATGAGCTGCAAATACTGTTAAAACTCACGAATCACATGTCGAATATTATTTTATATTCTATCAGGAATGATTATGAACACAGATCTACCTATATTTTGTTTGTTTATTTGAACACGCTAATCTCTGGAATTACTAGTCGTGAAATGTCTACTCCATTTTATCAAACAGTGTGCGTAGTATGACGGTTCGATTTACACCTGAATCATTTTTCACAAATTTTAATGTTACTGATTATAAATACTCTACCTAATCATGTGAGACACAACCATAAGCAAAAGAAAAAGCCTTTTGTATTAAATCACCACGTATGATTTCGTTATTATTCAATTGTTCAACCCAAGCTAATTCAATAATTTTTATAATCTAAGTACTACTTTGTCAAATTCACTAAGTGTGTCTGATATACTTTTTATTTGTAGCTGTTTTTTGTTTTTCGAAAAATAAAGCCAGAAAAAATAGAAACCATTTTCCGAAATTTCTGTTTTTTCCCGATATTTCCGGATGTACTCGGAATTTCATAACTTTCTCAACAGCATATTGTTAGTCAGGTAAATACGCAACTTTGCCCGAATTCAACCATCTTCATATCTCTCATAGTTTCCGAGATCCCAATGGTGAGGATCGAATTTGAAATACCCTGTATATCATGAGCTTTAAATACTGTACAATTTTTAAGAAAGGACCATAATGAAGTTTAATTATTTTCATCAATTTCTATTGGAACCAGCTGAATTCAACAGAATTACAAATAATAAAGAAAATCCCGGAAATAAACGAAAGTACGATTTGGAGGAAGGTTGCGTAGTCACCGTAGGCCCCATGTGCACTGTGTATTATTATGGGAGGATTAGGAACGTTTTCGAGGGTCTGAAATGTCTATACAGATGAAAGATATTGTCTGAGTAGCTTTAATGAGATTGTATCAGTAACTCATTAGGGACTGTGTGGGTTCACGGGATGGCTGGTATCATGAAATTCGGTTCCTTTGAGGAATAGAAGTCAACATCATTAGGATAGGAGTATCTACCAGTGTTACACATAATTAGTAAAAAATATCCACTTTTATATAATCCTCTACGTGGTGTACGCAAATATTGCAAATCAAGTATTTATTTGAAAAATTCACAAGTGAAACTTGTCCAACAGTTTACAAATCAGATAGATCAAACTCAACTTTTGTTCGTATAAATTACTCTACACAATGTCTCTCATCTTGAACTATCGATTCATAGATAGAAAATCGGATAAAATTGGAATTATGAAATAAATAACAAACATCAATGTAAATAATAATTGAAAGGAAAGTTTATCGGCTACGTACCTACCTACCCAAATATGTTTATGACAAGTCATTAACAACAAAAACTTGACGTCATATATATTGAACTACATAAACAATTTGAAATATATCATGTTATAACTGCAGTTATAGAAAAGAACCAACAAATTATGTTCTAAATATGCATTACCAGGGTAGAAGCATGTNAATTTGAAATATATCATGTTATAACTGCAGTTATAGAAAAGAACCAACAAATTATGTTCTAAATATGCATTACCAGGGTAGAAGCATGTATCTCAAACGGAAGTGATAACTTCCAAACTCTGGCAAGGTCGACTTTTTGTAAATTTCAACTGTAACTGAAAATGTGTTGTGTTGGTAGTAGCATTATTTCTTCAGAGAAAGACGCCATAGCTTGTAGAAGTGTGGTAAAGAGAGAAACACAAGTTATTTTTAGAATCTTATCCAACGTCAAATGAAAAGAGTTGAACAAAACTGATCAGTGTAATACTTCCAAGTAAAAGTACTGTCGGAACTTGAATACCCCCTCTACTCCTAACTCTTAACTTTTGAACGGAACAAGATACCTGAGTCGGAAAATATTTTCATGAAATGGAATCACTTTCAGTATTTACTATTTCCTGATAAAAATGCAGATCATGTGACAACACTCGTAACACAGAGGGCCCCATCATTTTTTCACAGAAAAAAACAATCACTTAGAAGATATTTCAATTCTCCATACAACGATTTTTGCTATTTTGAATTTGGATAACCAGTTGCAGAGTTATTGTTGTACGAATTGGTGACTAGGAAAAATGATCATTCCTAAATTTGGATCGAAATAGCTACAATGTTAGAATGATGTATCAACCACCACCATCAAGAAATAGCTCAGAAGACATAAGTTCCATCACTATATAGTCAATATAATATTCATATATTTTCATATTGACTCATTATGAATGAAATAAAAATAACACGGACAGAAGAATGCAGTTTTATGAGTTGATGTTCAAACGTTCGATTGCCAATCGAAACTGCATAAAAAGGATTTGTTCAGAGAAAAATATAACTGGAGATTCATATTTGTAAATTTCTTAAAACCTCATTCACCCACGGACTCTAAAAATGGTAGCCAATAATCAAGATGAAGTCGAAATTCAAGTTGTTTTCTAACACAATGGTGCCTCTTCGCATTTTTTAGATCTGTAAGGGATTGGTTGGATCAGACTTACCCAGGCATGTGGTTTGATATGCGCGGTCCATTGGAATGACCTACCTGTTCACTGACTTTGACTCCTCCCGATTTTTTAGGGTTATATCAAATCAAAAATGTATGTTACGGAACCTGGAACAATAAGGAAACTTAGTGACATAATTACCGCAACTTGTGCTAGCATTACACCAGAAACATTTCAAAATGTTATGATTGAGTTCAAAAATGAACTGTTTCATTGATAGAGGGTTCAAAGTAAACATTGTGAAGATTACTCATATGATTTTTCATGTTGAAGATGAATAATAACGAGGTTAAAATGGAATCTATTGCCACTAGTTCATTTCTCATTTATTTCAAAAACCTGGCATAGGATGGCTGAGTTACGATATTCCTAGTCCCAAATTCAAATACCTTCCATATGAAATGCCACAAGAATCCCCTTTTCATTTGAAAAAAAGATAGCGCTCTTTCGGCTGCAAATGATGTCACACAAAATCAGTCATTTCATCAAAAAGTGCTGATAATGATTTCTTCTCGAACAAATTTCGATATATATATCAAGCAGTTAACAGTAATAATTCAACATCTAAATATTAACTTGTTGAATGGATGTAAAATTATTACTGTTCACTGCTTGATAACAATTGGTCGAGAGATAAAAACACCCCCGTTATGAAACAATAGTAGAATAGCCCCTTCAATACGACATGACCTTGGTTAGGTTACAAAGTGTGATTGACGTGCTAATTCTATATTCAAACTCCTCAATCACATCTCTAACGACATTGATGAAAATTTTTTTGACGACATCTTTTTGACTACACCTTATCATTACTCTATAGAAATACGAATAATTAAAGAAAAACACTGAAAAATATAAGTGAAAATTTCTGAAAAAATTTGTAGAACATTAAAAAAAAAGTTTTATTTGTTTAATAAAGTCGTGTTACACGACTTTATTGAACAAATTATACACATATGGAATGAGGATTGGATTGAATTTTTCATCAGAAATAGACGTCAATTTGTCTCTTTGAATCACATAGGTACTTAATGAAATTACTCAAAATGTATCTCCGATACAAAGATTTCACATTTTGGTGTACCCCAATGGTCGATATTGAGACCCATACTTTTTATACTATATTGCAATGACATGAATAGTATACAATTACTGACTCTACATGTATGCAGACGATACATCTTTCTTGTTTTCGGATGAAGATGACAATGTTTCTAAAGAAATATGTAAAAGGGTTATTGATAGTTGAGGTTCCTGATGTAGTGCAAACTATCTTCATTCCAACTTCAATAAAATTCTCACTTTACGATTCCACCACATTCAAAAAACTATCATGATATAGAAATCTCTGTGAATGATCCCACAATCTCTCGGTAGAGGTATGCAATGTTCTAGGACTCACTTAAGATTTCTGTGTCAACGGGCAAAGTCATTGTGGCATGCCGATCACTGGAATAAATTTCTTTTCGTATGCAATACGGAACCTTAGACTAATATTAAATATTGACCAATTAATTAACCAAAACCGGGCACATACAGGATCTAGAATAAGGTATGGCATATGCCTTTGAGATTGCTATACACTACACTACCTAACCTACCTAACCTAACCTCGAATGTATTTATTGCTCAAAAACTAATTGTGAGAATTATATCGGAGGTCGATCAAAGGAAACTATATAGAAAATAAAATTTCAGACCGTCCGGATATGTTTTACTAATTATCTGATGAACTGCATCAGATACAGCACCTAATTTGAAAACATTATTTAGTAATGAAGTAATTGATTGAACAGTATTTGTATTTGATAAACAATATTTTTTAAATTTGGGAAACTCATAACTGTGGATGTAAGCAAATACAAATGTTACTCCACGAAAGTCAAATTGAATTATATGATTATGAAAATTAATGATTTTCGATCCATCAATATTTTTGTTCTGATTCATCACAGTAATCAAAAATATACTTCTTGATCATATCTGCACCAATTATCATGATAATCATGATAAATTAGTGTTAGAAAGGACAATAAATATTGTATTTATATCGGAAAAATTAGTTTACTTAAAATCAGATCCAAATTAAGAGGTATTAAAATGTAATGTTTATGGACGTAAAAAAGCTTTCATAATTTCAACTAGAACTTTAACTCATTGAATTGTAGGTAATGAAAAGGTCTCCAATTTCAGTGGAAATTAGTTTTTCACAAAAAATTAAATTTTTGAAAGGAAATACCGATCTTTTCAATATCAATGTCCCAGATTTTTGTTTTGCAAAGTCAGCAGTTATCTTTTTGTATTGAGACATCTTTTGAAACGAGTTAAAAGGTTTTACCGAAAATAGAAAGACAACAGATTTTTTTTCTAGTAGAAAAAATGAAAATCAGGAAAACTTGCTTTTTCAAAGAATACATCTCAAATGAGTTCATACAAAAAAAATATGTTTTCCGTTAACCGGCTTTCGCAACCCTACGAACGACAACCCTTAGAAGGCGAAACTTGTGCGAGCTAATGACTAACGAGGTCTTACCTTCTGACGTGTGATTCCTAACACTGGTTGGCTTGAACCAGTGGTGGGAATCACACTTGAACGGCTTGAACCACCGATCAACACGTCGGTCGATTGAGTGAGTGAACAAAGCATTCACGTCGAATCGACCGGCTACAGATCTTCATATTTGTGACTTATTTCAAGTTCACCTAATTTCAACAGTATGTCTACTTGCAGTGAAAATCATAAAAAAAAACATTTACACACCAAAATTTCAGTCCACTTCACCCCCCGTTTCTTGCATCGACTTGAATTCATTCTATCATAAGTCCGATACTTTTCCATGATTCAATTGTTGATCTTGTCATATTTCTGAGAGGCTTCTACACTATAGCCGTATATTGGTAGTTATCAAAAAATAACATTCCATAAAGCTTGTCATATGTAGGAATAGCTTTCTGAATTCAATTATGGTCCCGCCCATTAGATGTGCGTTCGTTAGAAGACTATTAGAGCGAGAGAGAGAGAGAGAATTTTTAAATCTGTTTCTAGATTGGTTTATGACGGAAACATTAATTTATTAAAAATCATATCCATATTAGGAGGGATACAAAAAAAAATTATAGAGACGGAGAATTGTTCTTCATGATTTTCAGTAGAACCTTGTCTCCTTGAGATGTAGGAAATGAAAAGATCTACAACTCCAGTGGAAACTGGTTTTCCACATTTGATAAAATTTTTGAAAATAAATGCCATTCTTTTTAATATCACAACCTGAAATTTATTTGGTTCTCCTCAGTTTTAATGTAACTTTCATTTTCTTATACTAAAAAATTTAACTTTTTTATAATAATACATATTGGAGATTTTATTTGGATGTTGAAGCTAAAATTACTTTATCCAAATTCGAGTATCATTGTCTCAGATGAAGTTTTGTTTTCAAAGTCAGCAGCAATCTTTTTAATTGAAACATTTTCCAGGTGTTGCAAAAGCAGAAAATAACATTGTCTCACATATCACTGTTTTATTAAGGAATGGTTATCGGTACTGATAAAAGATATAATATGAGTTGTAACATTTTATTGTCATTTAATTTTTTTTCATGAATTTTCTACATAATTCATCTAAGTCCCGAAGACTGGACTCATATTTTTCAATAAAAGCAATTATCTTACGTTGCAGATCACTTTCTCTTTCAATTTCCGCTTCAACGAGAGATAAATTGCTCTTTCATCATCGCATCAAATGCTATTCTCTCTCTCGCCATAGATTCATCGAAGCGCCGACGCGCCTCAGAAACTGTTTCTTTCAAACCATTCGCATTCCCGATTACTGTTTGTGACACTGGATGCATGGAAGTTGGAGGTGATGAATTTTTAGCCTTTGGAGGTTCCTAATTTTTCTAGGTGGTTGCTCCGTATTCTTCTTTACGTTTTCACCACCCCTTTTTCTTTTTTTTGGACTCTCATCCTCATAATCTGAGCTAATTTCGATAATCTCTGATGGGGGTAGCACAACCTTCGAATATCCATCATCCAAGTCCAGTACCAAATCTAACATAATTGATGGGTTGAATATTTTCAGTTCGTGCTTCAGCGTTAATCTGTAAAAAAAAATCTGTTTTTCCGTTAACCAGCTGTCGCACCCCTACGAACGACAACCCTCAGAAGTCGAAACTTGTGCGAACTAAGGATTAACAAGGTCTTACCTTTTAACGTGTGATTCCTAACACTAATAATAAAACTATTGTTTGAAGAGAAGTTTCATTCGATGGTTGAGGAGTATTTCAATAATTATCTTTTCATTGTATTATCTGTGACTAATCGAGAAACATCAAACATTTTACAAAAATGAGTGATGAACAAAGTAACCATGTCAATTTCCATTTGAAACAGTTTATCTCGAAAACGGTTCAAAATAGAAATAGTATTATCTGAACAAAGTTAATCTAAAATTGGATGTATAAACAAATAATTTTATATGAACACTAAATTATACAAAAAACGCTTTTCTCTACTCAGTTTGTATGTGATCTTTTGTATATGTATTGTTTATGTTTATTGTATTTGTGTTTCGAAATAAATTGATTTGACGCTAATTATATGACGATTCCTATGCAAATCATTTGTACCATTTGTCTAGAGAGAAATAAAAGTCATTATTATTATTATTATGATTTTTTTAACCTTAGTTTGCGCTGGTCAGGCCCTATCCTCTCAATCCCCGATACATTCAGGAGGGAGCGCCAGAATTATCAACCAACGACCACACCCCACACCTTAAGGTAATGATCGTTGGATCGGGAACAGCCTGATTAAAATTCCTGCCTGCGGCAAATCGGAATGATTTCAAAATTTGAGTGTAGAAAGAGCTTCATTCCACCAAGGTATCCAATTATGAAAACAACCATCTTGACAGAGTGGTCTGGATAGAGCCTGCGGAATTCGAAGAGAAAATCTCGATTTTTCATCCGTATTTCTTCCTCTTCTGAAAGATATTCGTATTGTCAGGAGATGAAAACTTCACGACAAGTATCGTCTTGCCCTGACTTATTAGCTTGTATGAGCCTGAGGTTGGGGAACCGATAGTTCCTGGTAGGCCATGATGAATCCCCCAGTTTCCGACTTCAACTCACTCGACCTGAAGAAAACGAAGGACAGGCAATTTGATAAGTCAAGGTCTTCAATGCATTGGCTTATCCTTGTGTTGCTTCAGGACTTAAGTGATATCTGCTGCTTTTATATGGGCATTTTTGATGAACGGGTTCTAACTCGATGACAGAGTTATGATCACCTCGTTCAGTGTCAAAAATTAAACCTAGTTCATCAGCTGCTTGGGCAGAGAAATGATTCAATTTCTGCTCTCTCATTGTCGTAGACCATGCAGAGAAGGGGATCCGAACTCCTGACGACTATACAGGCTCCATCCAGTACTCATGTAGATACTCAAAACTCAAAAGTCTAGGCCCTCCTTGTTGTCGGCGAAAGTACAACTATGAAACGGACGATTTTGGATGCGAACTTCTATGGAGGTGAATCGTTTTTCCGGTCTATAGGTCGAGTTGATACAGTTTCTTTCGAGTCCAAACGAGTAGAGTAAGATTGGAACGGTAAGCATATTTGTTGCAGCAGCTTTGTTCTTCATCAATAATCCCGATGATCAGATCTGTATGAGTTTGTGCTGATACTTGCTGCGAAGAGAGTTCTTCACTGCTGTTATCTCTTGTGAGTGGAGTTGTTCCACCCCGAAGAGTATACGTTTTTCCTTCATTCAGATGGTGTAGGATGCTTCTATTTACGAGCTGCACATCTGTTCCGTAGTCCCCGCATCATTCTCTTTTGAGATAGACTGTTGCACATTCGTCTATCCCGATTTTCATACTGAAAGCATGAAATATACCCCTTCTGAAAGTTACCCACCCCTTTTGGACTCTAACCTAACTAGGTGTTATGGTGAACGAGTTTACCAAAATTGTTCGAAGCATCTCACTATTTTGTCGGGTACCGAAGGGCACTGAGCAAATGGAAGATGAGCTCATGCGATGTTTATCGATTGCCTTGCGGTAATCAATTCAAGCAATAGAGAGGTTACGCTCAAACTGTATAGAGTCCTGCGTTACACATCTGCGCGATTTCTGTCTTCGACCCTCTCTGCTCATATATCAGTTCGAACACTCGGTCAACTGCGGTGAGTATGGTGAGTATTCGTGTGTGTGTGTGTATGCTTGTAAATAAGTTATAACACGAATTTAAACATGTCATCGGTCTGTAATTATTAGGAATCGACAAATCTCCGCTTATGGGGGTGAGAACGGTCTGTCATACGTCGAACCAATCTTAAATCGACTGCTCTCCATTCAGCCATGAGTTGAAAACTCTTACCAGATGGTGGTGGGAGCTTGGTAGTTTCTTCCACCAATAAGTGTTCAGCCCATGTGGCCTAGAGCAGAAAATTTCTTGGAACCCATAAGGGGTTTTCGAACGTCACCCGGGGTTATCGGGTTGCGCAGTTCATTGAGCTCAGTCTCTTTACTGAAAGCTTGGAACTGCGCTGGGGCTGGAGTGTCTAAGTTGAGTGGCTGCGGGTGTTCATGGGTATCGTTCCAGAAGGATTCCATCCGATCAGCGAATTTACCACAACACATGGATGCTCTAGGAATAAGCGAGAAGGTTGTTCGCTTATTTCTTTCTTGCTCCCCTCACTAGTGATTTCTTAGTAGCCACTAGCTTTCGTATCTTATCAGTGCAGTGCTGTTTGGTGGCTAGCAGCCTTAACTCAAACTGTGATGAATACATCACGAGACATGTATTGTCTCGCCAACGTGATCTCAGCCTCCATCTTGTATATCCATCGATCAATCTTCTGAACTGCAAGGCCGAGATTTCGTCCTCACGTTTTGGAAGCGATTGGACGATTCTGTACACGATGTTATTTTGCCAGATGTCAGCCTCTTCTGTCAGAACACTATGAACCTCTGCATCTAAACAAGTCATTTCTTGTAGCTTCAGGGACCAAATTTTGTGGAACGCTCTAGGTCTACTGATTATCTCCACTGGTGGGGTGATGCGAGTCTCCTCTTCAGCCGACTGGTGATAGAACTGTCACTTCTACCACTTCGTTAGCAGACTGGGAAGGAGCTATATAGTCTTGTCGCCTAATATAGGATACGTTATCCTTAAGGCGGAAAAGGCGGCATGCTCCGGATATGTTTCACACCACAGAGCTTGCATTCCTACCATGTACCCTCTTCGCGTGGACTCACCACTCTCATAGCAATGCATAAGCTCATGCGTCCACTCAAAGCGTCTGTTGTAATTGCCAGGGTTGTCATAGGTGGGCAAATCATCGTTATAGGTGCTTCTGACACCTTCGAGCAAGTCGATTGTGGGGGCCCTTTTCTCGACTACCACGAACCTAGTTTTGGGAATACCGGTTAGTTAGCCTTCTAGATCTGCGGTCGGCACCGGAAGGAGAATAGTGTTCTCCCTCACGGGTGCGCCCGGGCTGCCGGTCCGGTGTTGCACCAGTTGCTGGGGTAAGCATTGGCGCATCTCACCAAAGACCTCAGGTGTTAGTCGCCATCCCTGCTTATGCGCGTCTATTATTATGATTATTATTATTGTACTATACTTTGGAATAATTCGGTATACAGGGAGTGTGACACGAAAAATTAACATGAAATAAATGAAATTATTCAGATCGGTACAATTGGATACTTTCGAAAGCCTTCACATGGTGAAGTAGAGCATGAGAATTGTGAACGAAGGTTCCAATCCAAACAACCTGACTTTTTCCCCTTTCTACTGAAACCATCGAAAATTTCTTCAGAAATGTTTCGCTAGTTTGAACTCAAGATTTACAGAAAGTAAAGACGTAGGTTCATCCGGTTAGGCACAAAAAGGCAAGACAAAATTCATGATAAAATCAATATATTCCATCTTCTGATGCCAACTTGATATGTACGGTATATCCAGATCAATCTAGCAGTTCTGGCGTGTAGGAGCTATATAGGAAATATCTGAGAGTAAAGTTTCATTAGTTTCAGTTATGTACTACCTATCTTAGTTGTGGGGGGGTTTATTTTGAATGAATAGTGGATTTGTTATGCATCTATAATATTATCCAAGATACAAGAGTAAATTACGTTATGGCTTCATTCGTATCATGGAAAATGTAGGTATACAATCATTTCAGTGAAAATTTTGATAAATCATTCGAATATGCAAATAAATTATTCGTAGCATATCTAATTACATATCAGAAAATTATCAGAACTAGTATTTGCAGCTATCAAGAAAACGTTAATTCAATCAATGCACTAAATGAATATGATATGAGAGTAACATACATTTTTTTTCTAACATTGTTTTTCAAAATTTGAAAATATTTATGAAACCCCAAATCCATGCTTTAACGATTGAAATATGCAAAAAATGTTTAACAACGTACTCAAATATAGAAATTTACATTCAAATGTTAAAAAAACTATTGAAGAAAACTCTAAATGAATTATGAGTTATTGAAAGAGAGCGTTTGAGTGCAATAATAAACCTTTCTTCATATCCATAAATAGTCATATCCATCGATTCATTCAATAGTCTATATAAATATATCAAGAAATTCATAAGATTTGATACAGTTCGAACGAACTTGGAAATAAAAATTTGTCTAGTATTCAAAAAAACACTAATATGTGATTTCCGCTTGACAGTTCACAAAGTCGCGAAAGGTGTTTCGCTATACAATATCATCTTCAGGCATCACAATACACAGTACACAATACAAAATATTGTTTAGCAAAACACGTGTCGCGGTTTTGTGAACTGTAAAGTGGAACACTCATATTGAAGAAATTTTTTCAATAGGCCTTGAAGAAAAATATGGATAGTGGCAAAACAGCAACAGACTGATATCAGAGATCATCTTGTACAACATCGAATGTATAAACTCAAACTTAAAAGTTATAAACGTATAAACTTAAATTTTGTCCACTTCTGAAGACGGAGATAACACCAAGGTATATTCTGACCTCTGAAAAGTTGAGATAAATATTCTATCATTATCCAGTTCTCTTATTTTGATAGGCAAAATTAATAAATACGACACGTTTCTGATGAATGAAACATTTTTCTTTGTGGAAATTGCTATAAGTTCTCATCAGAAAATCATGAATTTTACACAAAAAAAAAGTTTCATCACAAACGGCAGGTGGTTGTGTTATGCATAGAACTCAGGTTAATTTTAACCATACGATTATAGCTGATCACATCATTTTCCTCCGTGAAGTTGGGCCCTTTTTTCAATCTTCTCAACTCACCAAAGTTTGGGTCAAGTTTAATTATCAACTATTCCTATATTCGAGATACTTTTTCCTTATCTGAGAATACTTTCTGCGTTTCACTTAATTTCTTCGTTGCTTGGGATAACGTATTCAAGAAGTTTCCCAAGAGGAAAGAGTACAATTTCAAATTTAACGTGGAGACACGACTGGGGTGTTGAAATGACTGACTACTTCGCGAACGAAAGCCGGAGATAACACCAAGAAGAAATTTAATTTTAATTGCAAGATTTGAATCTACATCTGAGTAATTACGGCACTTGTATAATTCCAGATTTTCTGTGACAAACTGAACTCGTGTTTATATTCTGTTAATTGATTCTCTTCAGATTTTAAATTAACTTTAACATCGTTCGAGGCTAATTTGATTTTGGCATTAGCCTTCAATTGTTCGAGATCAACGCAGAAGGCTCTGAAAATCATGTTTATCCAATGTTTCGAAAAAAAGTTTCGATAAAGAATAAAAATATTTCAATTTTGACAGGCACCTGTAATTTCATTTGAGAATATGTTGAATAATATGATATCTGATAAAATTATAATTATGAATATGAATCTGAAGTAATAATTTCGAAACGTTTTTCAAGATATTTCTTGTTGAGAAGTCACCTATTTTTTTTTAATTTGAGCTTTCATAATCAGAAATATATTCTAGATCAACAGAGACTTTTCTAAAGTGAAAAAAGAGCTAACTGAAAAGTTCACCCAGAAGTTATAGAGTAATATAAACCCCTGTAGAGTTGAATAAAAATCTTTACAAAGTCACACGTTTCGGAAAGTAACCTCGTTATGCTATCAAAACCTAAATTTTGTTAAAAAACGCCTAACATGAGAACATACTAAATCGAGTTTTTTCATCCACTATATCTTATGCAGGTAGAACTTGTACCTCTTTGATATTTCGCCACTGAATGAAGAATTATTTACAGAAATTGTTGTATTCTCGTGTACTGAAAGTCAACAAATTATTTTGATTCAACGTCGTATGTATAACAATTCATATTACCCAATAGAATCTCATTTTTTATGTGAAACATCTATACCCGCATGTAAAATCGATTCCTGGCCTGGCGACGTGTGCCGTGGTGATGGGTCGCCACGCGCAAGCGACTGTGCGATTCTCTTTCTACTGTTTCGGCGTTACGCTATCTCTCTCGTCATACTGAGCTTGGATACATATAGTGTATACAGTTGTGTTTACTACAGTTTTACTAAATAAATATTTTTGTTATATAATTCAAAAATAATATATGTCTGACAGTGATACTTTCGGAAGTGAAAGTGAGCAGCCGCCTGCAAAGAAAACAAAATCACACTACGACACACCATCAGTCATCGGTGAGTTAATTCAATTTTGATAGTTAACAATTGAAGTGTGCATTAATCTGTGCATTGAGCCTGCGTATAATTGGTCTGTCTCAAGGATCAGTAAATGTAAAGTCAACTTTTTTGGAAGATTGAAATTCACACAATTTTCATAGCATATAATATTTGATAAGTTTTGATTTCATGCATTCGAATAATAATGCACTAAAACACTTGCTTGAATAATAATTTTGATAAAGACTGACAAAATTGTATTCTAAAATCAGCTGACAGCAAGTGAAGCACGCAGGTTTTCCTTGTTTGTTATTAACAGCAACATCAAAAAATCAATTAATTTTCTAATGACGTTGGAATTTATATTGAAACATTCTATTCACAAAAAAATAAATTTGACGTATTTCGTTCATTGGCTTTCTCGCTTTCATTCCAAATAATCGATACATGTTATAAATTGTTCTCTGAGGTGTCTCTCTGCCTGTCTGTCTGCACGCGATAAACTCAAAAACTATGAAACGGACTTTCATATGATATTTACCAATGGAAGGCGTGAATCAACGGACACATTTGTGTGTATAATTAATTGAAGTTATTCGGGAGAAATCGGAGCGAAGGTGCTATCCTGCGAGCTTTCTTGGAAAACGGTGATCAATTTCTTTGAGATATAACAAAACAATACATTACATACAGTTCTCCTTTCATAGGTATATAGAAAAATTCATAATTGAATATCTTTGAAAGACACCCATTTCAATTTTCAAAATTATGGTCACATAAAATGATATAATGTGGTAGTTGGGAAGCTAATTGATGGATACGATTTTAATGAATTTCATAAGTTCGGACTTCCATTATCTGATATATAAAATAATTTGAAATCCCTCAGAGAACTAACAAGCATCCGAAGAATTAAAAAAGAATATCTGAAAATAACAATTATATTCACCAGAAAAACCCTGAAATGTAATGAGAGTGAAATAAAATAGTGTGTAAAAAGAGTGAAGTAACTTGGTTTGGAATCTTTTGAATTTTTTTGTTATTTTCATTTTTTGTTCAATTATTTTATTTTTATCCGTATTTCATCTCATTGTTATTTCATTTCAGAGTTTTTTTGCTTTATATAATTGTTATTTCCAGCTGTCCTTTTTTAATTCTTTTTTTTTATTAGTTCTTTCAGGGATTTCAAATCATTTTATATGTTATCTGACAATGGAAGTCCGAGCTAATGAAATTCATNTATTTTTCCTAAAATAAATAACTTTAGGAGGTATAACTTTCATTTGTGCAGAGATGCATGAGTCATTTCGATAATTTTCTGAATATGATCATAGAAAGAAGCTTTAGGAGAAGTATGTCTAATTCGACCGATACTTGGAGAAAATCGATTATAATGTATATACAAAAAACAATTGTACTCGTGACGCCTGAAGATGCTATCGTATAGCAAAACACGTGTCGCAGTTTTGTGAACTTTCAAGTGGTAATTTCACATTAAAAGGTGTTTTCAATACGTTATAATGCTTTGTGTGTTGGTTGGAAATTATACGTAATTACTTCATAACATTAAATATTATTTAGTGATCCAATAATTTTTCTGAAAAAGGGGTTGGTTGGGTAACAGGATCAATTCTTTCTCAAAAATTGTGCATTGTTGTATTCTTGCCGATGTTTCGAATTCAATTCAATTCTTCTTCAGGGCTCTGTAACAATAAATTTTCATAAATATACCTTCCACAAAACTTATACGATCATTATCGTTTCAGTTTCACAAGAAATAATGAGAACTTTATAAAATTTCTCACCGAAAAGTTATTTTTTCGTGTTGATAATATTACTATTTCGAAACCCATCAGACATATTTAATACATGTTTGAAAAATGAAAATATAAAACATTGTAACAGCAAATTTCCACCAGCACACAATACAAAACAACACCAACACAAAACGACATGAAACAAATGAATGGCTTTATCTGTGATTCTGATAAGGTGGTGTATGTTTTTAAATCAATGGCAGAAAGAAAAATAATGAAAAAATGTAAAATATTTTACCTATCAAATAGGTAAAAACAAATAATGAAATGCATTCTACGGATAAAAATACTAAAAATGTCAGTTGGGAAACGTTTTAATTGTATTCAGCGGACTGAAACTATGAAATGAATTCACTGGTATGGATAATAGGGCACAATTCAATGCAAACAAAATTAATATGTTTCAATAAAGTGATCTTGACCTGATTCCATTTTAAGCATTCAATGGAATTTCATTGTCTGAAATCGCATTCAATAAATGAAGTAATATGTGAAATGAAAACCTTCATTGTTATCGAATGTGTATGAATTGATCGGCTTTGAATCACCAGGTCAACTTCGAAGTGGGTCGACTACAGATACGTTTAATCAAGGATAGTTATACATACAAAGGGCGACTATGGTTCAGGGGAGTCAATTCTTCTGTAATTACTTGAAGAACCGTGTCTTGAAAAATCTGCTGAGAATTGTGTTTCTCAAAAAAAAAATATTTCAAATGATGTTTATATTTGAATGAGAAAACTCATTTGTCTGCTTAGAATACTATTATACCTTGTTGAAATAAAATATTTCTGTACGACCATGAATATTTCACTATGATATTCTAATATGAATATTTCAGAATGTAGTTAGGGGTATTACAATCGGTCGTGATAATATTATCAGTTTGCTGGATCTAAACCCTAAGGTTCCGACATCGAATACGCCGAATTTCGCGAAAATTCATTTAGTTGAAAGAGGATAATAATTCTACTAATACTGCAA
This sequence comes from Leptinotarsa decemlineata, assembly GCF_000500325.1. Classification (NCBI taxonomy): domain Eukaryota; kingdom Metazoa; phylum Arthropoda; class Insecta; order Coleoptera; family Chrysomelidae; genus Leptinotarsa; species Leptinotarsa decemlineata. The sequence goes on along the minus strand of NW_019290521.1, from coordinate 101,367 downwards.
ATATCTATGATCCTAGGTTACAAAAGTAGTTATGAACAAAACTTATACAGAATACAAGATCAATGACCACAGTTGTCGATATCGTAGACAGGTAGTGTCTATTATCAAAATAAAATAGATGAATTCTGATAATTGAAATCCTTCAGAGTATCATTCCTCGAACTAGGCTGAAGCGGACTACGAACAATAGGTTTGTCATCGCCCCATCTACCTGTGAACGAGGTAACCAACCGCATATCCGGGCATACTTGGAGGTTGGCTATAAATGAATGATTTGATTCATAGCCACCCTTCAAGTATGCACACTGACTCTATGTGAAAAATATAAATATCAATTATAAATCTAAAAAAATTAACTTTGAATTTTCTAGCCAGTCTCGTATATACCTACATAGTAGGTTGAATATACCGATGCCTATCAGAAAACAACTACTCCACTGGCTAATACCACAAACGGCATTGGATTATATCCGACAGGCGTTAGTGCAGGAATCTTCACAGAAAATTTCCTGCATACGTAATTGGCAATACAACTGAAAGAGTCGACCTTCAATTTTGGAACAGAAACGGAATGCAGGGATTTTTCTGTGAGGATTCCTGCACTGACGCCTGTCGGATATAATCCAACGCCGTTCGTGATATTAGCCAGTGGAGTAGTTGTTTTCTGATAGGCGTCAGTCCATTCAACCTACTGTGTAGGTATATACGAGACTGGCTTGAACATTTGAAGTTCATTTCTTTAGATTTGATTACTGACAGTCTTCAAGCATAGCCCACTAACTTATAAGAAAATATCACTTATATTGAGCAATAAAAACATGAAAAGAATTTACGATAGAATAAAAATTAGCAAAAATTAAAAATTGAACGATTTCAAATGAAATTAAAATATTATATGATATTCCTGGTGAAAATTTCCCACCGAATACTTTCCAAAGAAGAAAAATATGTGTGCCTTTAGGAACTTTCATTTACGAAAATTCAATATCTATGTTTGATCTCGCGTATTGATAATTAATAATTATGATAATAACGGAAAATATATGCAATGGAAGGAAAGGGAATCCGGCTCGGAGGACCAAAATGTAGCAGTTTGTATGAATATAAATGAATAGGCAAACTTGAAAAATATCATTGCATAAAATTCTTTTGAATTGTTAACACTAATCTATAAGTGGGCAAACATTGAACAAAATTCAAGACAATGAGTTTGATATTTTTTGTGTGTTTGTTTTACAAACAATCCCGAGATGGTGTTGGACTTTTGGCGAAAATTCCAATTTTCACATATAAAAAAAATTAGAGAATACCAATATTTTTCCTAAAATAAATAACTTTAGGAGGTATAACTTTCATTTGTGCAGAGATGCATGAGTCATTTCGATAATTTTCTGAATATGATCATAGAAAGAAGCTTTAGGAGAAGTATGTCTAATTCGACCGATACTTGGAGAAAATCGATTATAATGTATATACAAAAAACAATTGTACTCGTGACGCCTGAAGATGCTATCGTATAGCAAAACACGTGTCGCAGTTTTGTGAACTTTCAAGTGGTAATTTCACATTAAAAGGTGTTTTCAATACGTTATAATGCTTTGTGTGTTGGTTGGAAATTATACGTAATTACTTCATAACATTAAATATTATTTAGTGATCCAATAATTTTTCTGAAAAAGGGGTTGGTTGGGTAACAGGATCAATTCTTTCTCAAAAATTGTGCATTGTTGTATTCTTGCCGATGTTTCGAATTCAATTCAATTCTTCTTCAGGGCTCTGTAACATATGTCTGACAGTGATACTTTCGGAAGTGAAAGTGAGCAGCCGCCTGCAAAGAAAACAAAATCACACTACGACACACCATCAGTCATCGGTGAGTTAATTCAATTTTGATAGTTAACAATTGAAGTGTGCATTAATCTGTGCATTGAGCCTGCGTATAATTGGTCTGTCTCAAGGATCAGTAAANTCAACCTACTGTGTAGGTATATACGAGACTGGCTTGAACATTTGAAGTTCATTTCTTTAGATTTGATTACTGACAGTCTTCAAGCATAGCCCACTAACTTATAAGAAAATATCACTTATATTGAGCAATAAAAACATGAAAAGAATTTACGATAGAATAAAAATTAGCAAAAATTAAAAATTGAACGATTTCAAATGAAATTAAAATATTATATTATTATTGAATATTTGATTCCATTAGTCCAATTTCTTCGTTGTGGAATTGGCCGCGGTGGTAGTGCGCCCGACTCACGATCGGAAGACCGTGGGTTCGATTCCTGCCTCGACCAGATGTTTTTTTCGAGATAATTTATCTGGTTGAAGCTGGGATGGTTCTGCAACCGTGTTAGGAATCACACGTTAAAAGGTAAGACCTCGTTAGTCCTTAGCTCGCACAAGTTTCTCAACTTCTTAGAGTTGTTGTTCGTATGGGAGCGACAGCTGATCAACGGAAAAACAGATTTAAAACAGATTTTTTTTAAGATCAGTTCAGTGGCTGACTGAAATTTTGAAAATAATGCATAATCAGGCCCTATAAAATTTTGTTGTAGTGCTGAGATAGCATTCAATTCTTTTATTATCTTACCGATTCTTAGGAAATATTCTGGTGAAAAGTCATATATCAAACGGATTACAAAGAAGTGGTTATGGAAAACCAATAGCTATCTGTTGACACAAAACATATATACCTCATTAGTCACCCAGCTTTGACAGATCATTTTAATTGTAGTCACTAGTGTAACCAAACGAGTTTGCTTGAGGGTGTTGAGTTAGAACTTAGACCAGTAACAGAATACATAATTATTACCAGTCAGTAACCACTGCTAAAATTGGTCTCAAAGTCTAAGTAGTAGTTCGTAAAGTACTAAACACCAATTCGGTCTGGCAGACCGTGCCCACCTACCGGAAGAAATTACAGAAATCATTGAATGCACCGCAGAATCCCGAGATTATTTCAACGATTTCTATTTCACTCCCCATTTTCTCACCCTAGACGGAGGTGTTTATTTTAATCAGACTCGAAAGTCATATCACCATGATATCCTGTACTATATTACCTCCGACCCCAAATTCTCCAATTTAACCCCCGCATCTCGGTATCACATAACAAAAAGATGCTCAAACAAGGAGAGTAATTTCGGTGCGCGAGTCAAGAAGGGAATGCGTGAGTCGTTAGTTAACAATAAGGAGATGTAATTCACGCCAAGACAATGCTTTTATTGTTCAGTTTATAGCTGAGTCCTCCACGAGTATGCACTGCATGGGAACTTCAAATTATGAAATATGCCGCTTTATCAGGTGGTCGGGATATTAACGTAGCTTGAATATCTCGTAGAAGGATTTTGGATCGAGAACATTGTTGCCGAAGTTCCGTATAGTTGAGACTGAAACTTTCCAAGAAAATGTAGCGTGATTATCAACGTCACGAGATAAAATTGATAAGTATCGTCTTTGGTACAGCATTCATTTTGGTGAACTCATTCCTCATTAGGAATAATTCGAATTGACATATACATGTTCTATAGGTATTTTTGTATAATGATCTTTCACATGAAAAAGTAAAAATTCATTAAAATTCTGTAGAAGCTTGAAATGACAGACTACTGAGTATAGCCAGAATAGTTAGGTTGATGGCAAGATCCAACTACAGCAGCAAACATTCCATTCGCAAGTGTAGCGATTTTCTAACAACCTGGGATTATTTCAGATCATATGATATAATATTATACAAAAACAGTCAAAGATCGCACTTTGCTGATCAATACACTTGTTGTTGAAAATATAAAATGTCTGATACTTCGAAAGGTTATCGCTGTAAATTACCATTCATGCATAGAGAAGCGCATAACAAAAACAAATATTTAAATGGAAAGATGTTGATTCAACATTACCTCTTGTCACTAAGTGTTTAAAAACTGAACAGTTCTATCAACTGATATGAAAATAATTCACATCCGTAAATTTTATATGATTTTCAAATTTTAATTTTTTATTTTACTCAAGTGATTTTACCCACGGTCAGATATAAGACATGAGCAATACTGCAATATTGATTCTACTAAAGAATTATAAAGATTTCTTGTGGAATTAACATTAGTGAATTAGTAATTAATTTGAGACACTGAAGAAGCAGGTACCTAGAACAGGTATCTATGATATGAATAAGGTAGCTTTGTGAGTATGATTAGTTTGATCTTCCTCTAGAAGATGATCACTTGGTGATCAAAACACGTGTCGAGGTGTTGAAATAACGGTTAGGTGTTGGGAAAAAACTCCAGTAATATTCATTACTACACCAAAGGTTCCAATCAGTGCATCACAAGTTAGTGAATTCTTTTCAAAAAACCTAATTTTCAGATTTGCACTTTACAGCTAGCCAATTATTATTAAAAATGTATACCTGAATTCGAGAATGAATCAATTAACATTAACATGATAAACAATGAAATTACCTGTGCTTACGAATCAGTTATTAAATTATATTTGGTCATTCGGTGAATGAGCCGAAATCTATTCGTTTCGAAACATTCTCAAAGCTCTCTTTTTCAAATGTAACATGGCATAGTCTTGGTTGAATTCTAGTCCTTTTGTTAAAAGATCTTTTGCAAATATGGAATTGGTCTTTTCATTCATGAAACTAATTTTTATATCTTTATTTTTTTGGGAAACATTTCTTACCTGGCCTATTTGAAGTTTTGAACGATAGCCGCAAGTCAACTTATATACTCCTGATCTACCCGACACTGAAGTTTTGTTTTTATTGTTTTCAATGAATTTGCCCAATTCATTATTTGTTCTGTAAGTCACATCTAAGCATTTTATTTTATTTTTAACATTTCAGTGAACTCTTTTGTGGTCCGTCACATAAAGCCCATATATATAAAGTTCATATATTTCATACATATGCTTTCATATCTTCAAAAACAGGTGAATTTCTGTCACATATGCGAAATTTATTCATTCACAAGATTTCGATACTGTAGCTATCAGCTTAAATTTGACTGATATGTCACCAGATCATGAGGACATAAAATTTTACCATCTGATACTAATCAAGGAAAATTTCTACATTCAGATTACATTTTCAATTACTGTAGATTTCCATCACGAAATAGAAATGGCATATCTGAAATTTCTGAACAAAAACAATTTTTTCTTCATTGGAATTAAGTCTTGGATTGCAATGTGCAATATTCAAAGTTTGCGGTGTCAGAGTTTGAGTATAATAGTTAGTTTTTATCCCAATATTTCCAAACATTCACGAGACGAATTTGAATCTGTTTATCATATGCTTGTCATGATTTAAGTCTCCTATAAAGTGCTTGTAATCTCATAAAATATCATGAAATACCATGTTCCTTTTTTCATCAAAGATGAGGTCTTCTTTAAATAGCCCTATTTTCTGCAGATGTCCTCTCAGTGGGCAGTATTCAGTTAATTCATAAATGCTTTTCCGTGTGTGTTTCTATGTGTATTTTTCCAATGCTTTTGTTTTTATCATTGACACATTTCGTGATCTAGTGTCATAGTGAAGATTTTGATAATGTCATATCTCCTTCAGGAACTTTATATGAAGATGATGTTCCGGGTCTGGTGATTTTTGGAAATTATATTTCTCGATGTCACCTGTAGGTTTACTGAATGTAGCCTGACTGTCTGTAAGAATATCGATCGACTCATTCCATAACACGAAGAGTCATTGATACAGCTTACCCAGTTCATGAAACTAATGACCAAGATAGTCGATACCGACAATATCGAAGAATAAAAGAATAAAGGAAGTAATATTGTTCACTATACAGGAAACATTTCCTGTTTTAAATTTTCCTCAAATATTAGAACACAACCTAATGAAAGGTTGAAATCCTTGATTAACGTTGAATATCGTTGAATATCGATTATCCCATCAATAATGAACATTGTTCACCAGTTACATTGAATGTCGCAATGAGTATATATTTCCATTTCCCAACTCCCATAAAAAGTGGGTGAGTGAATTATGCTGTACCCTACCATGCAAACAAACAAAAAGTATACAACTGAACATTTTACGTTAGCTCTTTGACTTTATAATAAATCCACGGAAATTTATACTGTCATAACAATTTTAACAGCCCTATTAATCATCATGATATCACTGGTTCATTAGCGATTCAATGTAAATATAAGTTATTTCGTGTGTGTGCCATACGGACTTCATTAGATTCATTTCGGACCACGTTTTTGGTGATTTGGAAAGAAAAAACTCATTCAGGAAAGGAATATCATGCTAAGCTATATCATACGCATTATTCAATTGAGTGGTGAAAGATACTAGAAAAACTTTCAGGTAGATACTCATTTTAATCGCTGTGGCTAGTGTTCGAAAATTATTTATTGAATGATTTTTACCTGCTGACCACCAGTCTCAAGTCAAAACTGGGTGCTCTAGTCTACTTTCGGAGCTATATTCAAAATATTTTGGTTATTCAGGCAAACTTTTATATATGAACGTGAAAAACTTGAAGAAAATTGAAACACACAAACAAAAAGTTCTAGTCTATGATTTGAACTATTTTGTCCCATCACAATTGTTCAATCAAAATTCCTCATAATTATAGACCATGGTCAGTAAACTAATGAGTAGTGAAAGATACTAGAAAAACTTTCAGGTAGATATTGATTTGAGGAATATATTATTGAAATTTATCATCAAGAAGTTTATCTATGTAAAGTATATCGTTTTGCCGAATTTTTCACGTGAAATTCATTTATTTGCTGTGAAATTATATAATTTTCAAATCTGTCATTTCTCAACATGAAAAATGACAAGTCAAGAAAGTAAAAAAAGTTGTCTTCCAGAAAAAAATTTGATGGAAATAAAACTTGTCCTGAAACCAATTCAAACGGATTTTCCAAACGAAGCGTGGTGTTGTTATTCACATGAGGAAAAAACATCATTCATCCCCTTTTTGTCAAAATACCAGTGAATCTTTAAACGTTAATGAAAATCTCACTTCCAAAATATTGAATGCTCATTTGGCATACCTGAAACAGAATGTGAGCATTTTGAAAAGATTTCCTAAATCATCCAGGATGTTTGTTGCTGATTTTTTAGCCAATACAATAGACAATTGCATTAAAGCAAATTCTTTGGACTCGTGGAAAAAGTTACTGTATTTCGCATATACATCGTTTTGTATTCCTTCATCCAAAAAACCATATAAAGAATCCATCACTTCAATAATTAGGAGGAATATGAAAAACGCCCCCAATCTTTCAAAATTTTCCCCTAGAGATGGAAAACCATCAATGAAACACAATTAAAGTAAATATATAATCAATAAAGTTTCTGATGGTGATATTACTTCGGCTATAGGAATTTTGCCTTCGACTGACACAATTACTACTTTTGACAATGAAACAGTTACGTTGCTCAAATCAAAACGTCCTTTTGGGAATAACCATCTAGAACACAACATTCCAGGAAATGGAAATGAAATCCTGGTTCCTCTTCAAGTAACTGAAATTGATGTTTTACGTGCTGTTAGATCATTTCGCACAGGATCATCTGGTGGGCTGGATTCTCTAAGACCTTCTCACTTCCATGATCTTTTATGGAAAAGCCCCGGATCTAAAGGTGAAAAACTCTCCATCTTCTTTGACATCACTATGTAATTTTTTACATCGGGGTGTTATAAGACCTATTGCCGTTGGCACATTTTTTCGACGCTTGGTAACCAAAATTTCTTATTTTATCATTAAAAATATATTCGAGGACTTATTTCGTCCCTTACAATTTGGATTTGAAACTTCCGGAGAATGTAAAGTAGTCGCTCACGTAGTACGCCGTTTCATAAATCAGCATCCGAACACATCTTCAACCATTTTTCTAAAACTAGATTTTCAAAACGCATTCAACATGATTCACAGACGAGTATTTTTAGAAAGAATCATGGATCTGACATCTCATCTTCTCCACTTCATCAGCCAGTGTTATCAAAAGCCAACTTTTTTGAATTTTGGAGATCCCCTGAGTCCTGCAATTTTCTGCTTATCCATTGATCGTCCGACGATATCAATTCAAACTGTTGGTACTTGGATGATGGGTCTATAGGTGGTCAACCGGATATATTTTTCAGTCAGTTCAAAAATATATTATCGTCCTCTGAAGAAACTGGATTAAAATTGAATTTTGAAAGATGTGAAATGTTGTTTTTATAAATTCACAAGATGCATCAGTACCTAATAGAAAAATTCAACAGTTCACCTCCTGTAATAAGAACAAATAGACACGAATTGACTCTACTTGGTGCACCACTTTCAGAAGAATCTTTGGCTGAATGTTTAAGACAAAAAATAATTTCCCTAAATTTGATGGCCTCACATATAAAGAGCCTTCCTGCTCACATTGGATACTTTTTACTGAAGCACTCTTTAAGCAATTCCTAAATTAATGTATATCCTAAGAAGTAGGCCTAAATGGCGATGTCGAAACGAATTAGCACAATTCGATTCAGCACTTCGAGAAATCTTGGAACAAATAACCAATAATAACTTCAAAAACGAATCTTGGATCCAAGCTTCGCTTCCGGTGAATCTGGGTGGTATTGGCATCGGACAATCATCTTCACCTGCTTTATCAGCTTTCCTATCCTCCTTCAATAGAATAGCGTAAAGCATCTGGTTCATTCTATTTTACCAAAATTCTTCTCTGATATTGATGATTCATTTTATTTGGAAGGTGAAAAAATATGGATGGAAAAATCAAATGCACCAATACCTGATAACAAGGGCTCTCAAAAATCTTGGGCCCCCTTACGGATCAAGCTCGCCTCAAAGCTGTAACAACTAAGGAATCTGGCGCCTGGCTTTCTGTTGCTTCGTTGGGAACATTATCATATGACAAAAGTTTCAGAATTTCGATAGGTATTCATGTATTATGTCTGATTTGTGTTAATCACCAATGTCGGTACGGTTTCGTTGTTGATGAAAATGATACTCATGGCCTCAGTTGTAAATTTAGTGCAGGTCGCTTCTCCCGACGTTATGACATAATTAAACGTACATTGTCAACAGTCAATATCCCTTCTGTGAATAAACTTCTTGGAATGGAAAACGTCCTTATGGAATGTCTCTCCTTCCTTGGAGATATGGAAAACCTTTGGTTTGGGACTTCACCTGTGTTGGTATCTTGGCTCGTTCTCATCTAAATTCAACTTCGTAAACATCTGGTGGAGCCGCTGAATATGCTGAAAAAGTTAAACATTTGTCCGTTTGTCTGGAAGATCGATATATTTTCTATCCAACTGACACTGAAACATTTGGTATCTTTGGTTCCTTTGCTCCCGATTTTTTCAGAGATATTGGTCGAAAAATAATTATAGTAACAGGCGATTCTAGAGCAAGATCATTTCTAATACAACGAATCAGCATTGCAATTCAGAGAGGAAATGCTGCATCAATCCTTGGTACTATTTCTCCTTCTCAAAGTCTTGATGAAATTGTTCAGCACACAAAACTGATCTGATATAACTAAATTTCCTGATACAACGAATTTCTCCTCAGCTTTTTCTGTTAAAAATTATCCAACCGTTAATGAGAGTAGATCAGACTTCAGTTCTGAAAAAATTGTGGAAGACTTATTAGGCAAACTCAATACTAACAGTTCCAACATCATGAAAGGACAAACGCAGAAGAGAAAAAATGTTCAAACCCAGGAAAATTTTGCAGTGATTCGACAAACTGCCAAATCTCCATCTTTTGCCAACTACCCACCCACTGTGATCTTCCCGACGATGAACCACCATCATTCGCCTATGTCTGAACTCGTCAACAATTTCGTCGAAGTCGCTATCGACCAGGACGCCGAAAACGAGTTCAACAATAATCTTCCCATATGCCTCTTCAAGCTCCACAGAAGGTCCCACCAATTTGTAGATCCAGACTGTTACAGGATGGGCATGTTTCTATCTACAAATATGATCGACGGTAGGCCAGTGAATTTGCAGCCAAGGGGTCTGCTTAATCAAAACAATTACTGTTATATCATCTCGATTTTGCAAGCCCTGATCGCATGTCCACCACTCTACAACTTACTAAACAGCATGAGTAAAAAAATCTCTTCAAACGAGAGAATGACATCTACAACGGTTATATTTAAAATGTGCCGTTTTGTTGAACAGTTTGTTCACCTACCTTCCTATATTTTGACGAAAGATGGGAGAGTAGATAAAAATTCCAAGAATGACCAAAAAATTTCAATCAAGACTGGCATCCCATTCGGTCCGACGTGGATTTATAAAATGTTGCATAACATGCGTACTGACTGGATCGATGATAGACAACAAGATGCAAAAGAGTTTTTAGGTTTTCTTTTGGATGAACTCAATGATGAAATGTCTGAGCTAAATGAATTGGTTGAATATTATATTGAAGATGAAAAACCTCTCGGAGACTCTGCTTTGAGCAAAGGTTCAAATAATGGAATCGAAAAATGAAGGACATCCAACCAGAATGATTGACTTCACCAGTACTCTAATTTGTGACTTCTTCGGGAAGCAACTAAAGTCGAGCATTCATCGCAACGAAGACCACATTACTGAGAATATCCAGCCTTTCCTCACCCTGCCACTCAACATTGAGAAAGTGAAGATTGTCAAAGAAGCGCTTAAGATACTTACTCATCTCCAAGAACAGTTTAGAGGGAGTGACTTCGTCAGAAACAAACGAGAAGGTCGAAGCGTGGGGGCAAATTACGCTCTGCAAACTTCCCGTTATATTTATTTTGCATCAGAAGTTTTTCGAATACAGCCACGACCGTTGCACGAAGATTATCAAGGCTTTGGATTCTGAATTCGACTTGAAGATTGATTCGACCTTGGTATCGTGGAAAACACAGTCTCCAACAGAGAAGCAATACAAGCTATTCGCCGTCGTTTACCACGAAGGCAAAAATGCCAACATTGGACACTACGTGACCGATGCCTTCCATGTCGGCTACAACTGCTGGATTAGGTACGACGATTCTTCGGTCAAGATCGTGCAAGAAGAAGACGTATTGAAACCCCAGGGAACGCGAGTTCCTTATTTGCTTTTCTACAGGAAAAGCGATATGATCCTATCTAAATAAGGTTGCTGCTTTAAGGAATTTCTCTATTCAGTTTTTATTGAATTTGATATTTTTTTGGTTTCAATAAATTTTTTTATTCTTTCATCAGTGATGGGTATTGTTGAATTTTAAAATCGGCAATTTTATTGAATAATTATCTATCATATCAGTCTATCATATCAAACATTCTTCAAAACAGTATATACTGTATTCATTCATTATTTTAACTCAGTTATTAAAATAACTGAACAAGTTCTAAACTAAGTAATGAAGTTCACAAATATTCATGATATTTGTCAATATGAGTTGATAAATCATATCGTTAAAGTTCAATGAATAAATCGGGACACTTTTGTTATTATTGGGAATTATAATTGATGACTCAATGAACTGGTCAGTTTATATAGTTTAATGTATTTCAAACACTTGACAATTAACTATTCAATATTTTATCAAAATTTCGCCTAACAACCTCACATGACATTGTACGTATTAACCAAATTATCATATTACCGTTATCTTGTAGCTCCCTGGTAATGACAATATACATTGTCGAAATATTGGACATATAATGTTATAAGAGTACACTTAGGCTTCGCTGCATTCCTAAATAATTTCAAGATTTTTGTTCTCAACTAGTCAGCAAAGACTTACACTCCTCTCTATATAGTGTGTAAAAGCCAAATAGAATAAATACATCATTTCGGTTACTGTACATATTGAAAAAAAAACGTCAAATGTAAAATCAAATGTAAATTATAATTTTACATTCTTCAATGTGAAAATGCCACCCCTACCTTTAACCCCCTTTGAATGTACAACACCCAATTTTTCAAATGGAAAGCATGGGATTGTGATATATCGTTTGAAAGGTCTCTTCATTCTCTACTAAAACTTATAATCGCTTTCAAATTCATGGCAACAATTAAGATAACCTAAATTAAAATCATGTGGTTACCGAAATTCCATAAAATATACTCAGAAACTGAAATGTAATGCAAAACGTATAAAATGTAGAATGAGAAAAAAAACTATAGATGTCAACGACGTAAATGTTTAAAATGTTCACCGCGAACGTCTTGCCAGCATCCTAATCTCAAATAAAACTGTCTTCTAATATTATTAACATATCAGGCGTGACCGACCTAATCGTAAGCGTTATTCGTTCTTTGAAGTAATTCAAATCTAAAGATTTAGTTTTGTACACATTGTTCCTTTCATATCCCCATAAAAATAAATCTAATAATGAAAGATCAGGTGATCGCGCTAGCCATTCAATTGATCCTCGCCTCCCTATCCGTCGATTGAGAAATGTTGTATCAAGGTATTGCCGGACATTAACTTGGTAATGTGATGGTGCTCCATCCTGCTGAAACCATATCGTATTCACTGGAACTTGAGGGCTTCCTGGATCAGGATATGAATTTGCTAAACTTGGAATGACATCATTTTGAAGTAGTGCCAAATAATTATGGCCATTCAAGTTGCCCTCGATGAAGAAGGGACCAATGATATGGTTTCTTACAATCCCTGCCCAAACATTAACCTTTTGAGGGTATTGCGTGTGTTCTTTTCTCATTCAGTGAGGATTTTCTGTTGATCAGTAGCGGCAATTTTGCCGATTAGCATGACCGTTAATTAAGAGACATAGTACACTCAGCAGAAAATATAACGTCTTCTAATTGCAGATATTGTTATCCAACATGTCCATCATTTGTTCACAAAAATAAGTTCTTCTATCAAAATCGTCTTCCATGAGCTCCTGAGTGGGTATCATTTTAAAGGGATGCATTTTATTTTATTTTGATTTGTTTACTATCAATGTATGGCTAACATTGAATGTAGTGGATGCCTGTCTACTCGATATATGTGGGTTTTCCTCAAACTTAAGCATTACATCTAAAAAAAATATAACCCCTTCAATTCAAATCTAATTTGAGTTCATCACTCATTGCATTGGCGCTGCTTGTTTATCTGTCCCACATGACCAAGCTCACGAAACTGCTTGTCTGTTTTGCTTTTATTTCCTTGTGATATGGACGGTAAATTAGGAAATTTCTCATGAAATGGGCGAACTACTTCATGTTGTGTTCGGGTTTCATCCTAGTAACCACTCGTAACAATTTGTTTCATTTGATGTTAACAAATTTTAAACTAAATGTTAAAACTAATGTTGTAACATATAAAAATAGTTGACAAGGTGTGTTTAACTAACGTTGTCACGTAAATTATTTACAGTTTTTTAAAGGATACCATCTGAAAAGAACATTGCCATGGATTTTGCTTACTTTCCTATTATCAATACCTCAACATAAAATAAGTTTTGAGTATATTGCAATATGTTTTGAGTGTATTTTACCAAATTTTGGTAACCACTTGATTTTAATTTATTTTATCCTAATGGTTGCAATAAACTTGAGAGCAATAACATTTGCATGGAGAATGAAGTGACCTTTTGAACGTTATATCACTTCCCATTTAAAAAATTGGGAGTCGTACCTGTCACTCGACGGGGGTTGAAGGAAGGGGTAGCATTCGGAACTTTGTTAAAATATGTACCGTAACCGAAATAATGAATTTATTCCATTTGGCTTTTACACCCTCAATATATAGATGTGGAATATATTGTAATTTTTATTTTATTTTTTCAATTTTAACAATTTTGTAATTCATGACATATCCTATCTTTTCGAAAAAATGTTGAGTCTATTACATATTTTGCTTATTCAAAAAATATTCTGGGAATTCGTCGTAACTCAACTATCCTCTATCAAAAATATGAAAATATTCGGTTTTTTCAAACAAATTCAATTATACTAATGATTCAATGTGATTATTTTACGGTAACTAATATGGAATTTGCACAATTTGGGTAATTACACAATGTTTATGTATTGAAAATAATATTTTTTTAAAACTTCACAATTTGAAAAACTTGGAAAACTTGAAAATGTTATATTTTTCCTTTTTCGCAACTTCACAAGTGGATTATTATATCAACTCAATTGATAATCAAATAAGAAAATAGAGATACTGAACTATGCTGCGGAACAGAATTTCCTATTCCCGTCACATTCCGGCCAATCGTTTTCTTCAAACATTAATGGCGTTGCTCGCAGATTATGCATCTTTGATGTTAGTTAGAACCAATTCGCTTTCAAAGTTAATTCATCTTCTGCTCATTTCTTTTCAATACTGGGAGACAAAGATCGGAGTTAGAATTGAAAGAGACATCTGGCCTAGCAATGGAAATGGAGAGAGGATTCGTTAAGTATAGTATTAATTATCGAGAAGTGCTGAACAGGAAATAGCACTTTACTTTCGGGAGGATTACCCAGATTTGCTAGCACTTTCGAATTTAGAATGGACCGATGGTGCACATTTGACCTTTGGTGGTGATTGATTCGATTGAATTTCTATTTATTGTATTTCGTTAAATGAGGATGAGTGTCCGAATTATATGTATTTCAACCAATTCTGACACAAATTACTGATTTCAATACGTAGCATTTAGCCTGTTACTTGTAACATGGTGTATTATTAATGGTGAAGAGGTATAGGAAAACACTGGGAAAAAGAGCGTTTTGGTTTTCTACTTTTCATCTTCAACAAAAAATGTGAAACACAGTTTTTCTTAATCATAATTGCAGATGGAGAAAATGAAAGATAAAACGATTTTTTTACATGCTTTATATTAGCTTCACCTGTATGTATGTTTGTTTGTAACTTTCCTTTTCATTTTATATTTGACAGAATTATTGACATTATTGCTTGTTCTATTCGCGGGCAGATGGCGCTGTACGTAACGTCCTCCTGAATATATCAACATTATTGTTTAATCTATTCGCGGGCAGATGGCGCACTCGAATAGATCATTAAATAAGCTTGAAACAATAACTAACGAAAAATACTAGTATTATTGTGAACAAAGCGTGGATGCTTTGTACCATATTTTTTGCATATCAAGCGCCCGTCGCCTTTTCCACAATAATACTAGTATTTTTCGTTCGTTATTGTTTAAAGCTTATTTAAAAAATATATATTCAACTTTTTAGTTCGATGTTATTCAAAAGCATGTTTTTTAGTTTTTTAAACTATATTCCTTACGCGCGCTTGACTAGGGGAGTAAAATGGTGAACGGAAGTTAGTGAAGATAAAAAGAGAGAGTAACGTTTCATATATTACTGTAGGGGCAAGAGAGAAAGGTGCGGGAACACATTTACGGTCGCTCTGAAGAATTAGGAGAAAACTATCAACCGTTGCCACTAATTTTAACAGGAGATTTCAATGTTAATTTCTACAAGATAAATTAGAACTACAAATGAATAATTATCGATGCAGTTTTCTCTAGGTATCTTTCTAATTTTCATTCCGAAACATATGTACTTATTTTATTTCTCATACCACAAGCCTATTGTCCCGGTCTTACAATCAACCACAGTAATGACTAATGTGTCCAATAATGAAAATAATATACAAAAATAAAAAATCCATTCAAAAACGGTAATTTAACAATGAAAACCAAAAATAAATTCAAATATTTGTAGAAAATATTTGTTTAAAAATAAATATGTTCAAAATATATTTTTCCGTTAATCAGATGTCGCACTCCTACGAACAACAACCCTCAGAAGTCGAAACATGTGCGAGCTAAGGACTAACGAGGTCTTACCTTTTAACGTGTGATTCCCAACACGGGTTGGACGATAACAAGTGAAAATCGAACACGGCGGTCGATTGAGTGAGTGAACAAAGCATCCACATCGAACCTACCGGCTACAGAAGTTTTACTTCTGTCGTGTGGTCTAAAGCACACTCGATTTTTCTTCAATAATTATTCTTTCAAAAAGAAATCCCTTTTCAATAGAAGCAATATTTTTACGACTGAAATTGAATAATTCACCTTATGAATGTTTCTACAAACTGTCATCGTGACAACATCAGAATTGGCATTGAATCATGAGTTCAAAATGTTGCCGGTGAGAAGTTAGAGTGTTTTCAACTTCGAGAAGTACATAATTAATGATAATAGTGTTGCAGTGAGTGAAATTTCAAATGAATATTCTTTCATTTACAGGGTGTTTTCAGACTTGGTATCTGACGTTTCGTCTTCCGTCCACATCATCAACTTTATTTTTTCTTGTGGGAGCTACATTGGATTATTTCAGTTATGAATAGAACCAGATTTTACCTAATCAATAATGTACCACAAGTTATCATTCTCTTTCAAAAAATTGGAAATATTGAAAAAAAATGTATTCTTATCATAATAGGCTTTGACTTTCAATTTGTTACACCCGATGACATTTTGTTATTGTACAAGTCATTGAATTTTTGTCGAAAAATGGCTTTCACGAATGAAGAAAAGAGGGATATGATACACATTTATTACAAATACGATAGAAATAGTGTTAGGCCATCGGAAATGTATTTAAACTTGTATCCCGAGAACAACAACCACATCGAACTATGTTCAACTCATTGGATCAAAATCTTACCGAGTTTGGCTCATTTGAAAAGCCGAGGAAAAAATTCGGAGACAGAATGGACCACAGAAAAATAAAGAAAATTTGATAAATGAGGTATGTATGAGGTAAGTTAGACATTGTGTCCTTTTCAATAAGAATTATCAATTTGCAGATAAATATGAACCCGGGGAAATCTACACGACAAATTTCCTCCGAAATGAATATTTGTCATACAAGTGCTTGGAGACATTTCAAAAAAGTAGTTTGAAATATTACAAAATACACATATCTCAAAAATTGCATCCAGGTGATCCCGAAAAGCGATTAGAACTTTGTAGATACTTTAATTGGCTAATAAGAAGACCTGATTTTTCTGTTTCCCTGAAAAATGTAATTTGGACAGATGAAAGCATTTTTACGAATTGTGGGATATTCAACCGAAATAACGAACACATTTGGAGCATTAACAACCCCAGGCTGTTCCGAGAAATTCGACCGTAATGCGATTTAATATTAACGTATGGGCAGGAATAGGTATAAAAAGATATAATTTTGTGTCCTTATTTATTTGACGAAATTCTGAATGGAAAAACCTATCACCAGTTTTTAATGTCGATTTTCGAAGACTATTTGGAATATCTACCTTTGGCTAACTATAACAACATTTGGTTGCCATATTTATTATGACAACTATGCTATTTAACTTTTTCTGCATAGGAATTTTGCCGGAAATCGCGAAAAAATATTTTTCACCCCTATAAACTCACCTCCTTCCACTTCCCGAACTCAAATCGCCCGTAATTAATTTTTTCTTTCATCTTTATCATATTTCCCCTCTTTCCTAATGGGTTTCATCCTACTGTTAATTTTTTTCTGTTTAAAAAATTATCGACCCTGGTCTAAGGAGTTCTTACTTTCGGTCTTTATTTTTCATTAGCGATTCAAATTCCTCAACCTGATACATTATCACCAATGAATGTGACTTTTTTCCTTACTCGTGTAAGATTTGAACTGAAATAGGAATGTTTTAAAAGATATTAGTTTATAGGAAAACAAGTTTTTTGGCTCTCTACTTTTCCATTATCAAACAAAAAATATAGAAAAGCTGGAACAAAGAAAAAGAAAACTACGATGGAATATATTTTAACGACATTCATAGATGATACACAGTAACTTTTTTTACAGTAACCCTTATAAAACAACCATTCGCGCATTAACATTGAATAACATGGAAATACAAATACATACAAACACAAAAATGATTTTCAAAATGCCAAAATAATGTATAAAAACACACATATGTGTATAAAATATTATTAAAAGGTATCGTCATGAAATTCTTGCAAACTATAGAAGGGCCTCTCGATAAGAGAATCCTTTGTTGATTTTCGAAATCCAGTTCAGTTTACTACTCATTTCAGGTAATTAGGAAGATAAATATACATCTTGAGACCATTATACAATATAGAATTTTTAGTTAAAGTAGTGTTAGCTATGGGAAGAATTAAATTTAGGGTCTGGCGTGTGGTGTAATGGGAGACAATTAAGGAAAGTTCTGAAAGACAACTGAGTTAAAATATGTGAACCAATGGTTTCAATTGGTTTACTCTTATGAAATGAACATTCATTCACTTTTTATAACAAATTATTACCAAGTATCAAGTGCCTTCTTTGAAAACCAGTTGAAAGTGATTTAAATGAAATGCATGGTTGTCAATTAGCAGTGATGCAATTAGAAATAATTTTATTGACGCTGAAATTGCTAATATACACTTTATTTATAATTTACCGAAAGAAACACGGAGAAATTCACCAGAACAGATATTTTAACAACACCTGCTGTGAACTAGAAGAAACACCGTTTGGCGGTCAACTCCCGCTAAACACGTGAAGCGGAAAAAGAAGAAAGGGGATAACTGGAAGCTCCAAACGACCTATAAATAGTCATCTCACGGAATAGTCCAGTGGATACTAATAATCGAAACGTCATGAAGTAACTTGGGTCTTTAATTTTTTGCTGACTTTGATTTTTATTCTTTTTCTATTTCTTGTTTTCACCATGAAATATTTTCAAACTCTTTCAAACAAATGTTGAATACTCTTTCCAAAATCTTCATCAGTTCTTGAAAGAAGAACCCAAAATGGAATGACGGTGTAATCCATTTTCTTCGGAATAGCAAGTAACATGTTTTTGGGTGAAAATTTTGTAGATTGTTTGAATCTCTTCAGAGTAGAATGAAATAAAATTATCAAAACTTTTTTTGACACTATCATATAAATGTTTTTTCTGATAATAACAAAGGACCACTTTCCAAGCTTGTTTGAAAGTCTCTTCAGAATTAAACAAAATTATCAAGAAATTTTTTGAATCTATCATCAATACGTTATTTTTCTGATGATAACAAAGGGAAACTTTTCCAGAATTCTAATTTATTAACAATCAATTTTTCTCAAAATTTTCATTCTTCATGTTCCATTACAAACTCCACATCGAGATATTGAAGTCTTAATAAAAGTTGAATTAAATCACAAACGGAGATTTTCCAATACTTATCCATTTTGAATCAGAACATATAGATTCTATTTTATATTCATCGCGTATTTTCCCGCTTTGGTTAAATAGCAAGGCTCATTTATGTGTAGATCCTGATGGAAACAGACAAGACGGCTCCCTATAAAACGGTTCATTTCTGGATAGCATCTCTTTGTTCGACTTTCTACATAACGTGCCTTCATTTAAAACTACATCAATAGCAATTTCAACACCTTTTCATATGCACCAGCATCATTCAGTCGCATTACAAGCATGCTTGAAAACCGTCCTTATCTTTCTCTTTCAGGTACTCAGTTTCTGTTATGTACCAGGAGATTTCAATGTTTTTGAATCCGCTAACCAACGGTTTCAATTAAAAAAATTTGTTGATTTTTATATCTACCGAAAACTTTGATTATAAATAATTTGTGTTCTTTTGTCCAATTATCATTTGAATCTTGAAGAAATCATTAATATTTCAAATAGGACTTTTATGGGCTGTAAAAGAACACGACGAGCATTGAAAACAAATGAATTTAAAGGTAATAGAACGTTAACATAACGTGGAATATTCATATACTTTGGGTATTTTTATCTTCCACAATCTGAAAAAATATGAAAATTCGTTAGGACAACTCTATACCTGTAGAAAGGGCAAACGTTTCAGTTCATTCCAACAAGTTACTGTGTAAATTCAAAGTATTTTCACAAAGGAATATGTTCTATTCATCAGTAACTTGTCGTATTTTATAATTATGCCTGAAAAAACTAATAAATTTTATAGTCTCCAGAATTGCAAAAATCTAAGGATATTCGTAGTTTCTCTTGCTGATTCGCTTCATTTCCAAACGTCCTTCTGTCAAGAAAAGGTGCGTCACTGAAAATTGATATTTCAGTTTCGATGGCAATCTAGATTTTCCAACAAAAATTCAGTGAAAGTAGTTCATCTCACGAATAAAATTTAAATGATGGAAATTTTTAAAGCAAATTTTTTTTTTAATGGAATACCGAGTTCTAATGAGTCTATGTCATAACTTCTGGAATATTGGGTGTATCAAAATATGATTTAGTACAGGTAAATTGTACGTGATAAGGAGAGTTTATCCATACTTATTTTCCACTTGATTCGTGATGAAGATGGCTGATGTTTGATACATATCTATGATTGAGTATCAAGTGATATTCTATTGTGAGATTTTCAAACGAACGATGTTTGTATTGAAAGTGACATATGTGTTCGGGAACATTCTGTGAGTTTTAACATTTCTAGATTTTTGAAAATTTAAATCAAAATGTGGCAATTTTGGAAGTTTTCTGCCTTCTTCATTTTTTCAGTCTTCGTCAATATTGTTCAGATGTGCACTAATTGAAGCAGGTGGTAATGTGCCCTGAGCAAGCGCAATGAGCCAAGAATGACAGCCTTCTGCATCTGTCCGGCTAAGATTTCTGCCTCAGTGCGGCAAGCTGGTATGATTTTATGATTCGAGAGGACTCCAACCAGCTTGACAGGGTGACAGAGTTTTTTCTCCACTTTTCTGACGATACTCGTCTCGCCAGGAGCTGAAAACTCCACGACAAATATCGTTTTGCTCTGGTGGTCGAGAAGGACTACATCAGGCTTATTAGCTTTTATGAGCCTAAGGGTGGAGAACGAATAGTTCCAATAAATTCGACACTTCTCGTTCCCCACAACGGATTCAATATGCCCCAGAGCGCAACACAGGTATCTCGTCAATACAGTAAGAGTGCCGTAAATGGAAATATAGCTTTTTTAGGGCCGCGTTATGTCGATGGATATAGGCCGAGACCGCATATTCTGGACATGCTAAAAGCAAGTGCATTAGGGTCACGGGCGCCTCGCGGCAGGCCCTGTACCTTGTCAGGAACCTCTATATCCATTACGCGACTGTAGACTAAGGTGTTGGAAACACAATCCTGGCAAGCCACGATGAACTCCTCAGTTTCCGACTTCAGCCCACTCGACGTGAGAAAAGCGAACATCAGGCGCTTTGATAAGCCAAGGTCTCCAATGTTATTGAAGAATACCCCATGCATTGGCTTATCCTTGTGTTTTCGCAGAAGTGAGGTGATCTCTGCGGCTTTTATCTGAGCTTTTTGCTGAACTGGTTCCAACTCGGTGACAGAGTTGTGGTTAACACGTTCAGTGTCGAAAACTATATCGTGTTCATCAGCTGCTCGGGCAACTGCCCTGAAGAGAAATGTTCCAATTTCTGCTCTCTCATGGCCACGGACCATGCAGATAAGGGGGTCCGAACTCCTGACGACTTTACAGGCTGTATTCAGTACCATTATGCCATGTAGACACTCCAAACTCAAAAGTCCACGGCTTTCCTGTTGTCTGGGAAAGTACAACCGTGGAAATGACGATTTGGTATGTGAACTCCTATAGAGATGCAGATGCATCATTTTTTTAGATCTTTACGTCGAGTTGATACAGCTCCTTCCGAGTCCACTATTCCTCCACTACTCCAAATGAGTAGAGTAAGATTAAAATGGCAAGCATATTTGTTGTAGCAACTTTTTTACTACCACAGCAGTTCCGATGACCAGATCTGTTTGTGCTGATACTTGCCACGGAGAGAGTTCTTCATTGCTGTCATTCTTCGTGAGTGACATTGTTTCACCCCCAGGTAAGTATACGTCTCTCCCGCATCCACATGGTGTAGGAAGCTTCCATCTACGAGCTGCACATCCTCTTCGTAGTCCCCGCATCTTCCTCTTTTGAGATGTACCATTGTACATTTGTCTATCCCGAATTTCATACCGATAACATGCGTGTACTCTTCAACCACCCTCAAGGACTGATGGAGATCCTTCTCTCCAGAGGTATAAAGTATAATATCATCTATATAAAACAAATGGGCGACCTTGTTTCTTCGGTTTCTGGGGGTGCCATAGTTATACCCTCGAGTATTTCTGAGCGCAACGGATAATGGCAATAGTAAGATGCAGAAGAGAAGGGGACTGAGAGAATCACCCTGAAATACACCCTTTCTGAAAGTGACCCACCCTGTTTGGACTCTTGCTTGACCAGATGTTATGGTGAAGCGAGTTCGCCAAAGTGGTGTCAGTTGTTCAATGCATCTCACTATTTTGATGGGCAAGGCATATGAGTAAATGCAAGATGAACTCATGCGATATTGTATCAAATGCCTTATTCGATTCAGGACATAGAGAGTTTATGCTTATATTGTATTGAGTCCTGCAACACACATCTATCGATGAGCAGGTTCTCTTTAAATCCAGCGACTCCTCTCTTCGACACTCTCTTCTCATATATCCGTTCGAACACTCGGTTTACTGCGGTGAGTATTTATATGTATAAGATGCTGGTTAACAACTTCTAACACGAATTCATGCATGTTATCGGTCTGTAATTCTTAGGAATCGACAAATCTCCACTTTTGGGGATGATAACGGTCCGCCCCTCGTCAAACCAATCCGGAATCGGCTGATCTCCGTTCAGCCATGAGTTGAAAACTCTGGCCAGATGGCGGTGGGTGCTTGTTAGTTTTTTCCACCAATGAGAGTTCAGCTCATCTGGGCCTGAAGCAGCAAAGTTCTTGGAACCCACAAAACCTCTTCGAATGTCATCCGGGGTTATCGGGTTGTTGAAAGTTTCAAACTGCGCCAGGGCTGGAGTGTTTGAGTTGAGTGGCTGCGGGTGTTCAAAGATATCCTTCCAGAAGGATTCCACCTAATCAGTGGTCGGCGGATTATCCACAACACGTGGAGGCTCTTGGAATAAGCGAGAAGGTTTCTCATGGAACCATAGGTTTTCCGCGATACTTCTCGCTCGCCTCACTAGTGAATTCTTAGCAACCACTAGCATTCGTATCCTATCAAGGCAGTGGGGTTTGTTGGTCAGCAGCACGCTTTGACTTGAAGTGTGATGTATACGTCGTAGATTGGCGGATATTCGCCGTACAGCGGCCGTGAAAGGCCTGTTGGCCGCCCTGTAATCCATCACACATTGGATACGAGACGCGTGTTGTATCGCCGACATGATCTTAGCCTCCATCTTGTGTACACGCTGTTCAATCTTCCCAACTGCAAGGCCGGGATTTCGTCCTTCCGATACGAAAAGCGATTGGACGACGCTATACATACACTTATTATTATTATTATTATTAGAATGTCAATAAATTGATTGAGTCGAATGTAATTACTAATTCGAATTGAAAATAGTAAAAGAGGTAGTACCAACTTTGAGACAAATGAGCGAGATATTTTTCAGGTATTAACAAAAAAATATTTTTTTCCATGTTCACTGTATGCAGAAGAGTAACCTCAATTATTTTCTCAAAAACGAAACTATTCATGGGGTATTTTCAGGAAAACAAAAATTTGTATGTATTCTTGGTTACATAATCTTAGAAATTTAGAACTGGGGAAGACAAGTATCGTTCCTTTTTTTCTCAATATTATTGACTGCGGCTTCAACTGAAACGCCTTCGAACCTAATAATTTCTATCTAGTTAGTCAGGCTCAATAAGTTTAATAATATTCATAATATTTTGTAAATAACTTTTTTTTTTAACTTCAACGCTCTGTATCTGCATCTAAGTTGGTAGGAACTTTTTTTGGATGACCTAACGAATCACCATTTAAGTTACTCACCGTAGTTATGAAACACTTTGTACTTCAGGAAAACAATATTTTATTCGTTCAGTGGTTTCATTCTTTGTAGACGTATCTACCAAGTTCAAATTGTTTACATTTATTCAAGGAGTTGTAACATTGGATTTATTTATACTTCAGATTTCTCATCGATAGATAACTTTATACACGTGTAGGAAAGGCAGTTCACTCCGATAAGTTACTGCGTGAATTGAAAGTTTTTTCACAAAGAAAAATAGTCTATTCATCAGTAACTTGTTAATCTTCAAACACATTTTTTGTAGAGGACTCAATACTTCATACTGTTTTTGTGCTCATAGCCTTCCACAATCTGATAAAATAAAAACTATTTCAGTAGAAGATTTGCTGAAGTGTAATAAAGGGCAAATTGAAAAGTTCACCCCGAAAAATTGCTGTGTATAGAGTACAAAAAAGTCCAATTAGTCAGTAACTTCGTATTCATAAATTTTGCCTACAAATGAACCCAAAAAAACAGTGTAAAAAAAACTTTCATTTTATGATTGTGCCTATCAAAAAATGAGCTGAGAAAGTTAAGATATTCATCTCAACATTTAGAAGGCCGAAATCTGCCTCCGGTTTCAGATTTGCAAGAAATGGTTATCTACGTGCAGTAATCATTTATTGTATTGAGAATATCGATCCCTCATACTAATATCTACCCTTCTTCCGTGTTCGTGTCAAAGGTGCCTGCGCTCAAATGTCATGTTCAGCTGATATAGACGGAGACTGGGAGCTGGAAGTTAATTTCTTCAGAATATAGACACATGACAGCGGTGGCAGATGCAGTTAACGTTTATCTCGTAGATAATCTGGAAACTGATGTGCCGTAAAGACAAATGGGTAATGAAATATGAAAATGGATAGAAACGTCAAAATGTTTCAGTCTTGATTACGTATTTCCCGAATCGTATTATTTCGGAATTGTATTTATATTGAAATACATAGAAGGATTCCTTGATGGATTTTCTGCTATGGAAATCCGTTTCTGTTGTTGAGGGTGATTTAAGGTTTCTTAGTTGCCAATAAAATATTCAATAGTCGATATTATACAAAGTTCTTATTGTACTATTGTGACAATCTTCATCAATCCTATCAATTTTTGATAATTTTGTTTGCGAGTTGAAATAAGACACAATAAAAAGAAAAGCTATTGAAAACACACCAGATGTTGAAATTGTTATTCAGATTTCTCAATTATCCTATTTGTTGCTTGCCAAAAATGTAGGAATGGGAACGTCCAACCTTTTCCACCACTAATGGGGCAAATACCAAGGGCTTAGCCGAGAAATAAGGTCATTCGTCAATGTGAGGATGGATTATTTTGGACCATTTCACGTTAAAATTGGTCGACGAAAAGAGAAGCGTTGGGGAGTCATCTTCAACTGTCTGTCAATAAAAGCCATTCACCTGGAAATTTCACACACTCTTAACAGTGAATCGACTATATTGAGAATGGTAGCAAGAAAAGGGCAGCCAAAGATCATCTTTTGTGATGATGGAACACATTTTCTTGCCGCTGCGAAAAAACTGAAAAATGCTCTCCAAAACTTAAACAATTCATTTGTTGTGGACGCAATGTCGTCTAGAGGAATTGAGTTCAGATTCAATCCACCAGGAGCCCCACATAAGGAAGGAACATGGGAGAGGTTAATTGGATTTGTCAAAAGAATAATATCAAAGGATTTGTATGAACAGTATCTCAAAGAAGAACCTCTACAAACTTTTTCTGCTGAAGCTGAGCATATAGGCAATTTCAGGCCCCTTACTAGAGTATCAAGCGATCCATCCGATCTTGAAGCACTAACACAATCTTCTTTTTTGTGGTCGTTAAGTGGAGATGGCTCTTGTTTACGCCTCAGCCGAGACAATGATTGCCTACGAAGAGAATAGAGAAAAACGCAGATGTTGCTTGATAACTTTTGGAGCCGTTGGGTCAAGGAATACCTACCCACATTATCAAAACGGAGTAAACAGAATAAAACTCAAAAATCTATCTGAGTTAATGATGTTGTTATACTAACTGATAATACCAAGGAAGGAATGGAAGTTGGGGCGCGTAACTGTAGCTTAGCCAAGTCCTGATAGCAGAGTACGTGTCGTAGATGTGAAACATCTGTATGTAAACATTTGTTTATTGGATCTAGAGGAAAAATAGTTCCTTTAGAAGTAGGGAGGATGTTGAAACTCATTATTCAGATTTTCTAATTATTCAATTTGTTGCTTGTTTTTAAATTTTTTGCTCACCATATAGTTGTTATAAAAAAAAAGACTGTCAGAAGTTATTATGGAAAAGTAATTGAAATTTTGTTAGACTGAAATACAGTTTAATTGGCGATTCCTGAAAGGAATAATAAGTGGATTCTCAACTCCAGAATGGAATTATTGTTATTTGGCAATCGTGCCGGCCTAGTCCGAGAAGTACGTACTTTCCGGAATAATAGTCCGGAAGGTACGGAAAGTAGGAAGAATGTTGGTTATGGAGTAAACAGATCAGAAGTCTTCAACATCAAGCAGAACAACACATTCCGTGTCTAACTGAAATAAAAAATTACAGTATCATCAGCAAAACTCACTATTTCATCAGAGTATCGGTTCCAAAAAAATGTTATTGTCAGTAAAGCAGTAATTCAGTCTCTGAATTTCCATATTGTTCTAGGTTGCGTAACATGAAATTCTGATTTGATGAAGCTTCAAAGAAAAATTGAAGAGAAGTCAAATCCGGCCATTTGGCCATTTCAATCTAGCTCATGCCTGGGTATGGCTGATCCAACCAATTCCTCACTGGCCTAATAAATATGAGAACGCATCGTTTCGTTGAAAAACAACTATATTCCCGAATTTATCTTGATTGTTGGCCATCATTTTTTGAATCCGTGGGTGTATGATTTTTTCAAGAATTTCTAAAGTTAAATCATCAGTCACATTTTTTTTAGATATATAGGACCAATGATTCGATTTTCCATTTTTCTTGAATGGAGGTTGAGTGTGACTTTTTCGAAAAATATGTGGGTTTATGTCTTACCAATATCACACATTTCGGTGATTGACATTTCTGTGCATTCGTCACTGAAACAAATACTTTCCATGCAGTTTCGATTTTCATTGAAGCGTTCGAACATTAACTCTCAAACGTATTCTAAAAACACTTTATTGTGTGATTTTCACTAGATAGTTTTACAAAAACGCAACACGTGTTTCGCCATACAATGGCTTCTTCGGGCCTGTCTTAATTAAGACACGCCCGAGGAAGCCATTGTTTGGCGAAACACGTTAGTTATGGATTTTCATCAAATATCGGCCGATTCCATCATATATATTAACTCTCAAAACTCAATTCTTTTTTGAACGTTTTTTTTCAGCTTGCCCTATATGTTTGTTTGTTCATTATTATGTTTTGGTCAAATTTAGTAATTGAACTTTGATCCGCTTCCTATTGACAGATGACCGTGACTACATAATGGCGGATTACATATTTTTCCACAACTACCTCAAAAAAAAATTAATTGACCAAGCTTGACTAGCAGAATAGTAGTACATATTGAAAAGATGCAAATTCTCCATAGCTGCAGCTATAAAATGAAGGATAATATATTTTTCCCAACTACCTCAATATGGGTATCAAATGACAGGGCTTGACTAGTACTATATAGTACACTATGGAAAACATGCAAGTTCAATATAATCTATACAAAGAATTTTGTCAACTCAAAATCGGTATACAAGCATATCCCACCCAAATTGAGATTTTGTATCGTGTCGAGGACTGTGTGACGTTAGGGTGGCTAAAAATTATTCGTCGTTAGCAATGAATCACCCAAGTTAAGGTAAAATGTTAGAGTGTGCCGATAACTGTGTGCCCTCAGGGTGGATAGAAATTAGATACTGAAAACTTGAAAATAAAATAAGTAAAAAACTTTTGTTGAACGGTTTCATTGAGAAATGTAATGAGAAATAATTCGGAAGGTCCTAGGTAGCAGCCATCACACTATAATCCTCAGCAATCTACGGTATTGATCAGTTGAAAAAATAATGCAATCGATATTTACTCAGGTTACGCTACACCCAACGATTTTATTATTTTTTTTATCTGATCGATAATGTATATTGCTGAAGAGAGTGGTGTAACGATTTACACCTAGGACGTTTCAAATTATTCTTCAGTTTTAAGTATATTTTTTCATGAATCCATATTCAACATTAAATTTGTTTTACTCAATTTTCAAGGCTTATTTTCATTTGATTCATGTAATATATCCAGTTCTATGAGCGAAACTTATATCTTCTGGGGTATCTATTGACGATGGCTTTCGAGAAATCATTCTAACGAGCAACTCTTATCGTGGACTGCATGGGGTTATTTCTGTTTCTCGTCCGAGATAGATTTTCATCCAGCAACTCCAGCTCTAGATACACGCGGTGGTTTTAAATTTCTCAACTCAATCCCCGAGAAAGTTTCGGCAGATTGGATCATCAGGCATTGAACACCCTTTCTGTTCCATGGCGTTAATGACGATTGCTTCTGTTTTTCGTATTAAGATCTAGCTCAAACCATTTTTGAAAGTTTGAACGAAATGATATAAAGCAAATTCTCAGTATCAATAGTGACAACTATCGTGCCATTACTCTCTGTTGCTTGGGTAACACTGATTAGAATATTGTCTACATAGTTGATCACAAAACAATCCTAGATCGGATTCAAATAGAAATGTGCTCATTTGTCGAATAATTTGGTTAGATTTTATTTCAAATATGCAAATATTTTCAGCATTATATATGAAAACTCTTTTGGGAAAGAGTAACAGTGTTAGGGAATTTACACTGAATAGTCTAGGGACTCACTCAGTAGCTGGTGATTTGTTTTTGATTTGACAAACATCAACAAGAAATAACCACAGCTCTCATCATATATAAATTGAGCAAGACGTCGAGCGAAGTTCATAAGAAGCACAAAAACTTGAAAACAGAGCTATGTGGTTCCATTAGGGAGGTCAACAATGCACATCTGTCCCGATTCCCAACAGCGGGAGCAGCAGGAAAGCGTCATGCCGCGATTTGTATAGGTGCCCTTCCGTCGCATCTCTATTAGAAACTTTGTCACGCTTTCATTAATCTACGTTTTATGCCGAATCATCCCATCCTCGATGTGACACGTGCTTATTGTACCTTTCAATCTGAAATTCGCATTCACCAACATGACGCTTTCCACGATATTAATAACAAAAAATGGTCGATAATGGAATCCGCGATGAATTTTCATTGAAATTGGTTATTCCGTTAATAATTTTCATAGCGATTCGTTGATTTTGGGGCATGTGCGGTATAATATGCAAATGGTGGTGAATAACAGCATAGCAACAATTTTTGTGCTTGGCTACAGAACGGTGGTATTTCATTAGCAGACTACGAATGATTCAATGATGAAGTGTCTTAACTAACTGCAGTTTCGTCCTATAAGTCCATTCTCAACGTAATACAATAAACTGAAAATTTATTGATGATATTAGGCACGAGTGAGCTGGCTGGAAGAAGAGCGCAAAACACTGGTCTTAAAATGGAGTATTCTGCAACATCATCTGATGGTATTGCACACTGAACCTATTAATAAACCCCGTCAGACAGAATTTGATATTTTTCATGACCAAGTTAGTTGTGAAATTACTAGTTTTATATAACAAAAATACCAAACTCAACTTAACAAACTTAAGGCACTAACACAGAAACCAAAACATTTATTACATAACAAATTAGTCGAACTGAATTTCCAATTCAATGAAAAAAATCATCAATTTGGCTAAAATATAGTTAAACAAAAAGGAAATTCCAGCAATGTCCAGAGGCCCAAAATGTGCACCAACAATAATCAACAAATACAGTTGAGATACGTTTGAAACAGATAGATGAGAGAGCTATTGTATTGAAACAGATATATGTGAGAGTTATAGGGGAATATAAATTCAATGAAGTAATTCAGAACAATCCATTCGGATCATTAGACCACAAAGAAACAGGAATAATGAAAACTACCTATAAATTAAACGAAAAATAAGAGGAAACGATCTTGTTCTCAAGAAAGCTGATAAATCGAATGCAATCGTTGTACTTGAATGAGAAACATATATTCATAAAATTAAATCAGGCAATCATAATAAAAATCTTACTCTTACCAAGAAAGGTCCGAAGATAAATAGTCAAAATGAACAAAATATTTTGTTTCAGACACTAAACTCATTTTCATGGAACTACAGAAACGGAGAATCACCAACATGAACTCCTTCTGCCGTAAACTATATGGCCTAATGAAAATACATAAAGAAGATAACCCCATAAGACCGACAGTTTCTTATATAAACAGTCTGTTGAGAGAACTAGGAATACGTCATAACAAGTTGTTCAAAAATATTACCAATTTTGTTCCACATCACAGCACCAAAATTTCGCTGATTTTAGTGGAAAGAATAAGTAACCAAACCAAGCCACATAATTCAATTTTAGTTCCATCCGATGTAAAGAGTATGTTCTCCAACATACCGTACAATGAATGTAAGGTAAGCCTATCATTTCAGATATACTAGATCAAGCCAACGAAGACCAGATCACTTCTTTTGAAATTTCGACAACTTTTGGTGCATGCCTACATCAACAACAAATTTTATAAACAGGATTCAGGTTTGCCAATGGGTTCACCCCTTAATTCACTTCAAGCAGGCATTTTTGTGAACAGCTTGAAGACCACTAAAATAAATTCCGACCTGGGAAAAAAACATTCATTTTTGGTGCAACTATGTACACCATATTCTCGTCTATTTCAGAGATACTACACGACAGCTAAACCAATTTATGACATTTATGAATAATCTCAATAGAATCATACAGTTCACAATCGAAACAGAGATAGAGAAACAGATTGATTTCTCAGACCTGACCATTACACATAATTAGAATAAATTTGAGTTTGATGTATTCAGAGAACCGAGCTATACAGACTTTACACTCCCAAATGAATCTTTTCATCCTGACAGTCATAAATTAGTATCCTACAATTCAATGTTGCACAGAGCATTCTCGCTATCTTTATCTGCTAACAATCTAGATAGGGAAATTGAAATGATTATACAGATATGACATAATAATGGTTTTAACGCAATCACAATTCAGAAGTCGGTCAGAAAACAAAGACTCAAATTTACTTAGAGATTTTCAAGTACCTAATCATTGTGCCTTAGTGAGGAATCAATCTATTTTTAACTTTGTGACCCGTCTAATTTTATTGATATGCTTCATTTTTATAAATTTCACATAATTGTTGACACGGTCATCCTCAAAAACAGTAAGTCTCAACTATGTTTGTACTCGAATATCAATGTCATATTAACAGTTTGTAGCTTTTCCCTGAAGATG
This sequence comes from Leptinotarsa decemlineata, assembly GCF_000500325.1. Classification (NCBI taxonomy): domain Eukaryota; kingdom Metazoa; phylum Arthropoda; class Insecta; order Coleoptera; family Chrysomelidae; genus Leptinotarsa; species Leptinotarsa decemlineata. The sequence goes on along the minus strand of NW_019290521.1, from coordinate 70,208 downwards.
ATAATAAAATTCATCGAAATATTAGAATTAGATTTAAATCAAATAAAAATAAAAATAGAAGATGACAAAATCGAGCCCATTACTGAATTCAAATATCTAGGATTCATGTTGGATAAACATCTATCATTGAATAACCATTTTACACACAAAAAAAATTGAAGAAATTATATTTTTTCATAAGAGTGTCCCAACACTTAACTATGCAATGACGGATAACTGTATATAAGATCATTATACAACCACATTTCGAATATTGCCCCACCCTTCTATACACAGGTGATTTAAATAAAATGAGAACGCTAAAAAAACTACAGAATCGCCCAATGAGGATTATTTTGAGATGCGACAGGAGTACCCATATATCTTTAATGTTAAATACTCTTGAATGGTTATCTATAGAAAGTAGGCTTACATAAAAGTCACCTAAATTAAATATACCAGCAGAAGTGGTTGCGTAATTGTAAGCTATGCTTTTTTTGGGAAGGAGGAAGTTGTGCTCTTTTGGGGTAGACCATGATAAGAAGCACAGAAAGTGTTCGACAAATTTGAGTTAGTGTTCACCCCATCTAGTTCAAATGCATTTATTTAGCTCCCCTAATTTATTGCTCATGAGAATTTTCCGAACAGAATTTTCTAGAAACCAATGATGAAAAATCGATTTTTGCTGTATAATGATTCATATTTGAGTACATTTTTTGAATGATGATAAATGCTCCTGGAAGGAAAATATTGAATTTTATTCGAAAAAGTCACCTAAATTAAATATACCAGCAGAAGTGGTTGCGTAATTGTAAGCTACGCTTTTTTATTCGGAAAACATGAAAAGTATTGTGAATTTCAATGGTTATCAGGACCATTACAAAGAAAACAAATTATTCATCTGGTGGTGCCAAAACTCTTGGAGTTTTGAAGCCGCAACTCACCGCCTAGCTGATCTCGTTGCCCTCCTAAAAGTGTCAGTCACACTATCCTAATTAATAACATAAAATTATAAGGATTTTTCAATTCAGCTTTGTTAACTCGGAAGGAGTTATCTTTAGTCACAATGGAATATTGTATTTTGACTCACTGACTCAACTGAGGTCTTTCTTTTTTACAGACAGTCGGTATTTATGATTCAGAAACGGGCCATTACGCTACGCTACGATTTTCGACGGCCAGTATAAAATCGGCCGATATTTTATTGGTAGCGGGTGCTTGTAGACTCACCGGATTTTTACCGGTCACCGTAATTAGCACGCACTACCAAAACTAAGTTAATACGTAGTAACTACAATGTCACCGAGCAGTCGAGACTGGAATGGTCGGTAAAAAACCGGTGGGTATGCAAGAGTGTATTTAGTCACGTACGCCGGCGACGATCACAGGTCGGCGTGTGTGCCAGGTCCCGTTGCCACATGTGGCTCACTATTGGAATTTGGACGACCAGTATAAAATCGGCCGTCCACAATCGGTGTGTGTGCTTACCGGTGATCGACGCCGATTAACGGTCGGCGTGTGTGCCAGGTCCCGTACCCACATGTGGTTCACTATTGGGATTTGGACGGCCGATTTTATACCGGTCGTCCAAATTCCAATAGTGAACCACATGTGGGTACGGGACCTGGCACACACGCCGACCGGTAATCGGCGTCGATCACCGGTAACCATGTGTGCAAGGTCCCGTTGCTACATGTGGCTCACTATTGGAATTTGAACGACCGGTATAAAATCAGCTGTCCACAATCGGTGTGTGTGCAACTAGCGTAACAGAGACACCCACAAATTTCCGGCTAGAACAGGATCTCACATTTCTATTTCTAATAATGGGTTAACATCTACAAATAAAAAACTTGTGAGTTTACTTCATGGATTTACAAATTCAAATGATGATTTTCATATAAAACGTATATTTTTTATATCATTTTGACGTCCAAAATTCATTTCATAGATATTAGTATATTTAAAATGTATTTGACTTCAATGATGTTTGTAGTCAATGACTTGACAAAATACCAAATCGGGCATAATTGACAAAAAAAATATATACTTGCATACAAAAAGATGAAAGAGGACTTTATCTTTTTCAGATATACTAGCATCAAACGTGTTGTAATATTAATTGTTTTGCCCATGGCGCCCATCATCATAGTTCGACCAAATGTTCAATATGTCTTCTGCATATTCAATGTGCCTCCCTCTGACCTTTTACAACTGTCAATATCTGTCTTGCGATTGTACTTAAAACATCTCAGATTTTCTGTTGGAGATCTTTCAACTTATTAGGTTGATAAAAATAAAGTCCATTCTCAATATGACTTCAAATAGAAAAATCTGGAGTAGTAACATCTGGTGGTTCAAAAGTGCAACGTACTGCCACATACTGCTTCAAAAATTGAATTGTACGAGTATGAGTAACGTATTTTATGTCATATTGCTAGTGAATGTCATGCAGAAATTTTTGTAGGAATCAATAGTTTTGTGCGGATGCACAAAAAAGGATAGGCCTATTGAAAATCAATTCGATATACCAACTCATAGAACGATACAAAAACGTTTTTGCAAATTTGTATTTTATTGTACATTGGTACTGAACAGCCCTAAGACAAGTGTCTTACGGCGAAACATCGATGTCTACCAGTGCGGATGAAAGTGTAAGTGAAACTTTTACCTTTCATTCAGTATATTGCATAAATCCTATGAATGGTATCTGATTCAGTTCCATAACCAATGTTTGGAATATAAACTGAGTAGATGAAAGTGTTTTGTATAATTCAGCGTTCATATAAAAGTATTTGTTTCGAAAAAAAATTTTTTCATGTAATTCACTCCTAAAAATATATTCAATGTTTGGAATATAAACTGAGTAGATGAAAGTGTTTTGTATAATTCAGCGTTCATATAAAAATATTTGTTTCGAAAAAAAATTTTTTCATGTAATTCACTCCTAAAAATATATTCCTTTCTGTTCAAAATTATTTCATCCAATTGATTTTTGATGTTCCTATTCATAATAAATAAGAAAAACATTGTGCTATTTGCCATCAGCTGATTTTGAAATACAATTTTGTCAGACCTTGTGAAATTTATTTTTCAAATCATGTTTTATAATAATGTAATTGAAATTAATTAATGATTGATTTGAAAATATTATGTGCTATGAAAATTGTGTAAATTTCAATCTATCTATGGAGTAGATTTTATATTTGTTGGTCCTTGAGACAGACCAAATATACGCCGGCCTAATATACATTTCAATTATGAAATATAAAAATATAATTACCTTCCCAATGACTTGATGGTGTGTTATAGTATTATTTTGTCTTTTTTGCAGGAGGCTGCTCACTTTCACTTTCTAAATTATCACTGTCAGGCATATTTAATTTTCATTTAGTTTCAAAAATTATTTATTGAGCAAAACACAGGTTGTGTATACTGTAAATAAAATTGGGGTAGGTATCCGAGCTCAGTGTGGCGAGAGAGATGGCGAAACGCCGAACCAGTGGAAAGAGAATCTCACAGTCGCTTGCTTATAGAGACCCGTCGCCACGGCATGCGTCGACAGGCCCGCAATCGGTTTTACGTACGGCTGTAGACAGACACCGAACCAGTGAGAAGAGAATCTCACAGTCGCTTGCGCATAGAGATCCGTCGCCACGACATGCGTCGCCAGGCCCGCAATCGGTTTTACGTACGGCTGTAGACATTCCACATCGAAATAAAATAGTAAATTAATAGGCTATTTCGTGAAAACCAATTATTTTGACCTGATATACAAATATAGATCATTACATTCATAAACTTTTTCAATTATCTCCATAATGGAAGCTAACTTATTATACTAACTTATAGTCTTCTATCGATTGTTCAAGAGATAAAATATATCCAGAATCATATTCGAAGCCTCATTTGAAGAATGAAGCAAGATTTCCTCCACAATATTTTTACAAATCAACTATTTTCTTGTCAATATCGTCAGTGTAGTGTTAACAATGATGAAGTGACGCATTCCATTCACTATCAGTGAAATAGATTCCAGTATTCATTAATTATTTCTTCTCAAAAACTACGATCGAATATCAACTGAAAGTGCACGAAAATGTTACTAAAATGGAAAACTAGAAGTTCGGAATTTAGTGTGACGTTCAAAATTAGAACAAAGATCGTTTTAATAATATTTAAATAATGTAACGGCATACTGAAATAAAGTTTCTAGAAGTTCTGAAAGCTTTTAACGAAGATGTGAGAGGTTTGCGAAACTTTTATTGTATGCAGATTCTTCCTGACTCCTGCTCGCGTTTAATGGACCTCTTCCAGGATAATTACATCATCATCGAAATTTATTAGTGCCTGTCCGTAACAATTTCAAGAGATATTAATTGATCGTCACCTCGGTGAATTTTTAGTCACTTGTGTAGGGGGCTTCGGCTGCAAAATGGAAACTTGATATGATTGATAATGTTAATGAATCTCAAGGTGATCGTTGCAGGTCTAGGGAACAGTTTTTATATATCTTGATAGGTTTTGTTGAGGGTTTGTTTCTAATTAACAAAAAAAGTATACATTCAATGACATGTATAAACATTTTCACATGTGTGTCTGAAATTGAAAGTGTACCCTGTTGGTTATAAATTATTCAGGATTTAGTAATAACTAACAGACTGAATTGAAATGCACACATTAAAAGACTAGCCAAGTTGTGTAACAGAAGACTGAATATGTTGGAAACGTTGGCACATAAAGATTGGAGATCTGACGGTTAAACAATACTGCACGTTTACAGAACACTCATCAGATCTAAAATGGACTTTGGATACAACTCGGAGAACAAGACAACACTCAAGTTACTCGATTAATTGGCGCTCCGGGGCGACTTCGTTGATTCCAGTGGCGCATTTGCTTTTTCAGCTGCAGGAAAACCCGGAAAAACCTGCAGCACCACATCATCTGAAGATCTTGATCTAAAAAAAATAAATTGATTTTAATCAAGGAAGGATGGCAAATCCTTCTAACAAAAAAATACCAGGGACATAACAAAGCAAAAGTGAATATAGACAGGAAGAAAGATATCTGGTTGATCCTCTGAGATAATGTTAATTCAGATATAGTGGACTAATTGAGTATTCTTGATAGGATAAATCTGAATATAAGCATAGAATTGAATCAATCAAATACTAGGGAACAAATCAGGCCAAAGAAACAAATTCTCTCAAGTTTGCATTTATTTCTCAAAGGGAAATTAATTTGACCAAAAATAGATCATACAGTACCTGGAATATGGTACTGCCTGAATGTCATAAAGCAATCAACTTCAACTCTCCTGTCCACTTCAAACGTCCTAGTAGTAATGATAATCTCACTGCAGCAACAGGTAGCTCGAGAATTGTATTTACCAGGAATGAAATACCAATAATCTGGTATCTCTGAAATTTTACTAAGCGTAGATACTGATTTTTTTTTAACAATTCAAAGATGAAGTAGGTATGCAAAGCCGATACTTCATCTGTGGGTATTTAGAGCAAATTAAATTTTCAGAAAAAAATATCACCACGGTAATCTGACGTGATTTAGAATAAACTCTGTGATCTCACTGTATTTAGAGGATGACTTGAGATTACGAGAATAAAGAGAAATTAATCGTCTAATCAAAAAAAAATTATAAGATGCAGAATTTCTTCTTAGAATTTCTAGCCAAAAATATATCAAGATATAGGTAATTTATTGAATTAGCAATCTTTGCAAGACTCTAAATTCCATTGATGACTGAATAAAAGCCAGTATAAGATAAATTGAAAGGTATAACCTCCAATCACAAGCAGCGTAATTATCACAAATTAAGTAATTAAACTGATCTATATGACTAAATAGCAAAATCCAGGAAAGGCAAAAGATATACTCAAACAGATCCCATCAAATTCACTATGAATAAAAATAATATCAAACAAAAGGTCAACACGTACCAGATATCAACCGTTCTCGTCAAACGCTGGGAAGGAAGAGAGTATTTCTATCGTTTCCGTCGAAAACGAATTCCTTCGGTCTTTGCGTTTTTTTTTCAGAACTAGCTGGCAGCGACTATTACATCGTCTACAGAGTATAAAGATGATCGAAATAGTGGCGATTAAACTATTGAAATCATAGGTAACATTAAGAATATATGAATGTAACGGAATATTCGTTATAATATCTCCAGGTGCCTTCTGTACAACACCAGTTGGAAAAATCTACTGTGCAACGGGAGAGACATCTCTCCACAACAGACGTACCTACCTCAGTTTAGCAACAATAAGTGCAACTCCAACAAATCCCACTCACAGTAACATAATCTGCGATAAATATACGAATCTCTTCACAAATGTTACAAGGATCTATAAACATTTTTACCAGAGACTCCACGACCATTCATTTACCCTCGATCTATCCCTACTGGAAACGTTTCCTATTAAATTCAATCCACCTTTTCCTTGGACTGTCAAACCGCCGAACTGTGACACGAGCCTATCTCAATACGACAAACATAATATCGATAGCCAGATTATCAAAAATGAACTCAACCGATTTATTTCTTACTACCCTAATTAGAGAGAAATCTGCACGGATGCGTCAAAAACTAACTAAGGAGTAGAACTGCAATAGTTACATCTGAATCGTTCCTATATAAGTGTCCCTCAACTACCAGCATATTCAGTGCAGAACTTTATGCCATTTATCGCGTGCTGGTCTATGTCAATGCGACAGGTGGAGAGAAATACATATCATTTTAACGGATTCACTCAGGTCCTTATACGAACTGAAGTGCTCATATCCTAAAAATTCTATTGCATAAAAAATAAAAAGAGAACTCCGTCTAATACAGCAACATGGAAAAAATATTAGTTTTATTTGGATTCCATCACATATTGCAATTCAGGGCAATGAAAAAGCCGACGAAAGTAGTATCTACAGATATTAAAACTATGGTGAAAACAGCCATAATCCAGAAATGGCAAAATCAGTGTCAAGTGTCCGGTGCAAAACTACGTACAATCAAAAATGATGTGAAACCGTGGCCTGACAAAACAAAGAACCGAAAACATCAAGTGCTCATCAATCTGCTACGTCGTGTGATTCCTAACACGGTTGCAGAATCATCCCAGCTTCAACCAGATAAATTATCTCGAGAAAAATATCTGGTCGAGGCGGGAATCGAACCCACAGCCTCCCGATCGTGAGTCGAGCGCACTACCACCGCGGCCAATTCCGCAACGGAATCGTATTTATTTATATCTCACAGAGTACTTATACTATCACATTCACTTTCTGATGAACATCAATGGTTTCGGGTAGAAATTTGCAGGAAAATATCTCATGAGAGTTCCCGCAAATTTTTAACAGAGTACGATAAACATCAATGATTTGGGGTAGACATTCACGAAGAGTATGTATGAGATCGGACCTTTGACACTATTCCTAGATGTCATGCCATCACACTTTGCTATTTCCAGACTGCCGAATGCATCTGAAATCTAGTATCATGAACCGATCTCACAGTTTACATTCATTCTATGGCCTAGATTTTTCTGGTCTTTGAAATCGGATATGGGTTGGGTGTCCTTTGAAACGAGTTTTAACGGCTCGCTCAGTCTCACCGATATATTTTTTCCACAGTCCTCACTCACACCTCATTTCATATATCCGTGACTTTTTATTTTCCAACGTTTTGTCTTTAGGGTTACCTTGCATTTGTTTGAATCTTTCATTGACGGATTAGGTCGTTTTTTCAAAATGTTGAACGTGAAAGTAGGCTTCATAACTTCTTACTTCCTTCAACAAATGCTAGGTTACTTCAAAGGCAAGATATTGAAAAATGAAAAGTCGGGGATATATGAATTGAGCTGTGACCACTGTGACGAAAAATATATCGGTCAGTCAAAGCGATCCATTAAAACTCGTTTCGAAGAACACGCAGTACATATAAGGGTAGATGCAAGAACTTGAGAAATGAAAAGTTGCGAAAACTAAAAATGAAGAACTCTCTGAAATCTTGGAAGATGGAAAAGCTATTAGCGATTTTATTTCAACTAGTTATGTCTCAAAGAGATATCTCACCGGATAAAGACTTACTGCGCTTTTATGACATGAACAGAAAAGAAGTTATATGTGATCAACTAATTTTTTCACCAACTACTGAAGATGAAATCTTCAGCATCCTAAATAGCATAAAATCAAAAGCATATGGGGTAGATGAAATCAATATAACTATTATAAAAATTTGTTGTCCTTTTATTATAACGGTACTAACTCACATAATAAACGAATGCATAAGTCAAAGTTATTTTCCTGATGCATGGAAATGTTCAAAATTATACCCCTACCAAAAAATAATCAACCACAAAATTTTAATGATTTAAAATCAATAAGTATTCTATTCCCGGCATGTTCCAAAATTATAGAGAAAGTAATGGAAAATCAAATGCGCCATTTCATTAATCGTTACAATATTTACCACATAAACAGTCAGGTTTTAGAAAATGTTACAGTTATGCAACAGCTTTATTAGAGATCGTAGATGACACAATTGGCGCTATAGATGAAAATGAAGCCACCATTTCGATTCTGTCGGATTATTCAAAAGCATATGACAGCATCAATCATAAAATACATTGTGCTATATTACAATTTTTTTGGTTCAGTGATACATCAGTGATGTTGATATGTTATCTAGATAAAAGATTACAAAAAGTACAGATTGACGGTATTTCTTCCACTTGGAGAGTAGTTGAAACAGGAGTACCCCAAGAGAGTATTTTAGGCCCACTTTTCTATCCCTCTATACTGCCACATTCATCTAGAATATGAAGTCTTGCAAATATCACCTTTTATGCAGATGACTCCCAAATATATTCATCTTCCAAATTTTCAGATATAGGTCAAGCAGTAACCGATATAAATTTTGATTCAAATACGATTCTAGATGTGTCCACTGACCATATCTTGAAAATAAATCTAAACAAATCAGTAGCTATTATTTTTGGAAGTGATAGCATCAGGGAAGAAGTAAAAAACTACAGCTTGAAAATGGGAAACTCTGAGATACAATTTAGACCGTATTCAAAAAATTTGGGGTTGATTTTAGGTCATAAACTAAGATTTTATGAACATATAACCTACAAACTTAAAATTGCTTATTCATCATTGAAACTCATACATCCCCATAGACAATATTTGGATGTAGTTGTCAAGAAAATGCTATGTGATTCATTAGTTTTATGTCATTTCAACCACTGTGACGCTGTTTATCATTCATGTTTAGACAACAACGACAGGTGTCGCATACAAAAAGTTCAAAACTCTTGTATCAGGTTAATATTTGGTATCAGAAGAAGGTCCAGAATTTCACACAAATAAGCAAATTTGAAGTGGTTGAATATGTTTAATCGTAGTCGTTTCATGTAACATGCATATTCTTCAAAATATTCAAATATAGAAATCNGAATTTCGGTTTTGGATTTTTCCAATTATGTCAACAGAATTTATATTTCTCATTTTGAGTTTTCAATCTATGATTCGAAATCTATCAATTTCATTGCTCTATCAAAAGATGACGACTGGTAAGTGGCAATCTTGGATATTCTCTTTCCCATGATGTGAGATGTCGAATATCAAATAATTATGCTTCTCAATATTTGTCTGGTTTATTGTGTTTTATTATACTTGACGTTGTAACCTCCTCATTACATGTTATTCATGTGCAGGCCCTTTCAAAATGGGACTTTCTCCCTGAATATTATATTAGTAGGTATCATATAACGTATTTCTGCTCATCGTTTTCTGTGAATATATTTGAATAAAGTCACCTTGAGTTCATTGTGAGCAGTTTGGAATCGAACCACCTCACATTTTTGTAATGTATTGGCACCACACGTTGTCAGATCATTGCAGATGTCAGTTTCATGAAAGGGGTCAGAACATCTACAAATAAAGCTATTGAATGTTCCAATGAAATGAATTGATTACGTAAATATTGAAGTACAATGCCTGGAGAATTCCGTAACACACTTACGTAAAGGAGCTGTTTACGTTGACAATTTTCAAATAGTGTTTTCTATTATTTGTTACATAACTACATAAACGATGTGAATCTTTCATCCACTAATACCGATTGATGATATTTTTATGGCTACCTGCTTCGAATTCTTCAGCTAAATTTGAAGTATGCATAAACAACAGTTGCACTTGTCTAACGCTTGATTGATATCATATCAAATGAATAATATCATTCCCGTGTTAGAAATCACACTTCAAAAGTAAGACCACGTTAGTCCTTAGCTTGCACAAGTTTCCACTTCTGATCTGTGTAGATCTGGCTTCGCGAAATTCATATTGAAATCGTGATAGTATTTTACATTTTCAAACGGTTTTTCAGCTTGCCTTCTTTGTTTGGGTCAAAATTAGTAATTGAAATTCGACCCCCTTCCTGTTGACAGATTAATCCAAAACTTGATACACACATTCAGTTTTGATGACAATACAATTCAATGAATTATGTATCATCGTAAATCCAAGATGGCCCTAGCTACAAAATGGCGGATTACAGATTGTTTCACAACTACTTGTGTCAAATAACAGGACTGGACTAGTAGAATAGTAATACACTTTGAAAAAGATGCAAATTCAAGATGGCCGCAGTAACAAAATGGCAACATATTAATTTGTTATACTGAGGCACTAAATGAACTAAAGAATGAGAAGAATTGAGAAACAAAATTATAAACTGAAAACTTGAAAATGTAATGAAGTGAAACGGTTTAACAAAAAAAAGATATTGTAGATAATGTACTAAACACTAAAAAACTATTAAGGAGGTCCTAAGTAGCAGTCATCACAATACTCCCCTTTATTTAATACAGTATTGATTAGATACAAAAATAATGAAATCGTTTGGCGATCAATACCTGAGATTACTGAGGAGAGTGGTGCGATGACTGCTACCTAGGACCTTCCCAATTATTTTGAAGTTTTTAGTACATTATTTATATCATTATTTTTTTTCCAATGAAATGATTAAGCATTATTTTTTTACTGATGTTCTATGTACTCGTTCAGTTGTACTTTGAAATAGTCTTTAAAGAGTGATAATTCACAGATTTCATTTGTTTCTCTTTTCATTGTGTGGTTTAATTGTAGCTTGTTCGAACTCCGTTGGTCACTGAAATACTGTTCAGTATTATATTCATCAAATAGCATGGACGAACATTTTCCGTGTTTTATCATCATCGATCGATATTTCTTTCAATGTTCACCGTCAGTTTTTCAAGAAATATTTCAGATAACGAAATCAGGGCATATAAACCATAGTCGAATCAAACATGTAGTACCAAACGTTTTATCTGATAGTGCAGGAGACATCATCAGTGGTATATGCGTTGACTGCAAGGGTGAAGGTTATACCTTGAATATTTTTTTCAACAACCTATTCGAAATATAACCCTTGTCTTCACAGTTAACGCTAATACTACTGATGATGTCTGCCGCAGTAGCAGACGAATTATTTGGTACTACAAGTTCCTTACATCAAGGCCAACCAGCTCGGATTTTGTTCTTCCTAATTGTGACTCCAACCGAGTAAGACTATGTTCTTGTGAAAGATATATTATTTGACATTATCAGTAGAATATGAATATAACCAGTATGAATATAACCAGTTTAAATTTTCCATGACCTCTGCCACTCTTTTTCCGTTAATCACTGATATCATTTCATCAATTCATTATTCAAAAGCGAACTGAACAGGGAAGTTACCCAAACAGCGACATTATCAAAACGATGCTGATGATGAAGAATTATTTTGGTTTTTCTGTCATTCACGTCAATGCTTCAGTTGACTCGAGAGATATATCTCCATACTTTTTTGTTTGCCTATATCTACCCGCCTTCTTTGCAAAATCCCTTCAAATTCCCCCGAAGGAAATGATTGATACCAGAAAGATTATATCTACCTAGTTCTCTCACTGACAGTCGCCCGTCTCTCGCCTTAATAGAATTAAGTAAGGATAAGGAATCCCTCCGGCATCTCAACATCGAAGAGTTATCAGGAAGGGTGGCAATGGCAAGGCAAGAGACATCGGTAATACATCATATCGGTACACGTTTTCAATTTTACGCACTATAGACCTCCACTTCAATTCGCATTTCACATTACTAAACCCATTTGCCGCTGATGGTACAATCGACCACCATGAAGTCTATAAAGTTCCCGTTATTTTGATGAATAGCATTGGTTACCCTTCTAACATTCAGCTGGTCTGTTTAATACCTTCTGACGTTTGATTTGTGATATCATCTTACAAGCTCTAGCTCTAGGTTTTAGGATTCATGAAACATGGCTGCATACTATATATTGACGATAAAAGATATTCATAATAGGGAATGTGATATTGCGTTGGATTATTCTTAGCGAATTTTTAAATTTATTGTTGTAATAGAGAATGCAATTTATGACGAAATATAAAAGTGGTTAATAATTGAAAAACTATAATTTGCTTTCATAACTGCGCCTATCTGGTCTACATAATACAATGATTGATAAATCTCAACTATATGATTTGTACTTGAAAAATTATCTTTTCATCGGGGTACAACTTTTTTTAGGATTACTAGTCTATAATGTCTATATTAATATATATCTATTCACATATTATGCCAGCCTTTAGAAAGGTTATAAATCAAATAACGTATTGCTGATACAGTTTGGATGAATGCAACAAAAACATCATCTTGTGTAGTATAATTCATCTCAAAAGATCAATGGTAAAGGGCTGAAAATAAGCCCAACGAAATCGAACATGAAAGAGGGAGGTCAAATATCTGAGGATAATATGCTGGGTGAACCCATGATAATATATGCATCTTATATGCATCTATAGTTTGGTGGCCAAATGATCGATATTAATAAACTAATCAGGGAGCAAAAATTACAGCTACTGCTATATTTTGTGATAATGAAGAAAGCAAGGATTGTCTTTAGACTGGAAAACCCACCGTGTTATATAGAATCAGGTAAAACAGTATTTTGGAAATATGTATAGGAACATTAAACATGTTCTTGAACCACATGACATGTTCGACACAAACATGAACAGTCATACACGAACACTACCAACAGAAACATCAGGTATACAGACGGGTCGAAAACTGAACATGGTAACTGGAATTTACTGTGCGGATAGAAATATTTTTTCCAGTTACCAACTAGGTCGATACGCAATCTTGCAATACGCAAAGAACGTAGATTTGAGGACTCAACGAAATGAGCGAATCAGTATTTCCATAGATAGCCAGGCTGCAATTGAAGCACTGATGAACCCAAAAGTAACATCGGGACTGGTATGGGAATATCGTGGAGAACTGAGAAACTGGTAGACAGGAATAGATTGACTATACACTGGGTGCCAAGATACTCAGGCAATGCAGGCAATGAAAAAGCTGATGTCAGAGACGGACCAATAACTCCATATATCGGCTCTGAACCAGCATTGGTTCGTGTTTGAAGTATTGAACCGCGAAGGATGGTCAGTCATACACGAACACTCTCAACAGAAACATCAGGTATACAGACGGGTCGAAAACTGAACATGGTAACTGGAATTTACTGTGCGGATAGAAATATTTTTTCCAGTTACCAACTAGGTCGATACGCAATCTTGCAATACGCAAAGAACGTAGATTTGAGGACTCAACGAAATGAGCGAATCAGTATTTCCATAGATAGCCAGGCTGCAATTGAAGCACTGATGAACCCAAAAGTAACATCGGGACTGGTATGGGAATATCGTGGAGAACTGAGAAACTGGTAGACAGGAATAGATTGACTATACACTGGGTGCCAAGATACTCAGGCAATGCAGGCAATGAAAAAGCTGATGTCAGAGACGGACCAATAACTCCATATATCGGCTCTGAACCAGCATTGGTTCAAGTTTTGAACAAACAGTATTGGAAATACTTTCCTTTATTATAAAATTACAAATGCGTATAACTTCAACAAATTTGATAAAAAAAGTTTTTACTTCTTGTTCGAATTTTAGTAAATTCCAATTTGAGAAATTGTCATAAATTTTCAAGATCAGAATTTGTAATTGCGTTGAGTAGGTTAACAATGATCAGGTAGATTCGTTCAATGACATCAAATTAGCTTGAGATAGGTAATGCTGATCCAATTCATTCATTGAGTTATCTGAAGAAATCTCAATGGTTTGAAATAGGAATGAAAATCGTGCAATGATAACAAAATAACTGACATTTATTGCAGAGAAGGTGTTTTTCATGAACGATTTTAATAGATATACATATAACACAGGATATGGAGTGTACTCCATATCACTAAGCCTAAGCGTTAAGTCGATAATGAGAAAAAATACCAGCGTGGTCCAAACAGAACTTGCTGGTATCTCAATCGCCTCAAAAGAAATAACCAGTAAAGGAATTTTTGGCAAAAACATACCAATCTGCACTGATAGCAGACAAGCCCTATTAGCCTTGAACAGATCATGTGTTACCTCAGGACTAGTACTAGAGTGCCACCTAGATTTAGTCAAAGCCTTGGTTTAAAATCTGTTTAAAATCTGTCGCCCATACGAACGACAACTCTCAGAAGTTGAGAAACTTGTGTGAGCTAAGGACTAACGAGGTCTTACCTTTTAACGTGTGATTCCTAACACCGTAGATAATAACATTATCTTGAGGTGTGTTAAAGGGCACGACAGGAGTAAAGGTAATCGCATTGTCGACTCTTCAGCCAAGGAAGCCGGTTGATTAAATATTTTAGGACCCAGTGGCACCTACCGCCTGATGACTTCGACAATTGCGTAACCAGCCAAATGTTACACCCTGGCTCAATCCCTAAAAAGAGAAGGATGCAATCTTACCAGGATCACCCTGAGCGACCCTGGGAAGCTGGCGCCGAAGAAATATCTGACGATGACCAGGAAAAATCTACGCACTAGGATTTCTGACTTGCCACTGTCAACTAAGGAAACACCTTCATAATATGGGGTTAGTGGACACACTTCTATGCAGGATCTGTGAACAGGAAGATGATACTGTCAGGCATGTCCTATGCGAGTGTCCGGAGTTATCGTCAATAAGAGAGTGTATGTTCAGCGAGTCTTGGCCTACACCTACTTATATAAAGGATATGTCTGCCAGCGACCTGTCCACCTTCCTGGAGGATGGACGATAACCTAGAAGGATAACTCCTCGGGAGGATGTTAAATTAACAAAAAAAAATCAAATCAAAGCCTATAAACATTACAACTCAGACAAGAAAATGAATTAATTCATTAGTAATTTTACACAAATAAAGTTTTTAAAACTAGTTGCCATTCTGGTAAATTACATAAAAAAATCACTATCGTCTATCAAGTTCTGCATTCTGCTTTTGTTTATCCACAATTGCCGGAACATCACTTGGATTCTGAAACGTAAAAAGAAATCAGCACATCATCGTTAGCCAACATACATTTAAATGTTGAAATCAGAAAGTGGTTGTCATATGTAGATACTTTTTACACCTGCGGTGCCTATTTTGGTATTTTTTGTATTATAATTTATTGTCTAAACTATAAGTACCTCTCTCTTTCAATAAAAAATGAATTCGGTCTAAGAGAAAATCCAATTTCATTTAGAGAAAATGCACTTATTTGAAACAAGATAAAAGATTTCCGTGGAGGATTTTTCAGTTCAAATAGTGCACGTGTGAAGCATTGATATAATTTTCACAAAATGAGGGCAAAATTAAGAGTTGCAGTCAAAGTTTACCACTTTCTCCTCGGTACTAGGTATACAACGCAGTACTGCAGTAAGTACTGCGTTGCATTACTTTTCTCAAGTAACCCAAACACCTCAATTTTATCCAATTATAATACTCATCCATGAAAATATCTTCCAAATGTGTAAGACCCCATCAGTCGTGTAAAATCTGTTCCATTATGGTAGATACAAAATAATCGAAAAAGAATTGCACTACCTAGAGACACATAGAACACTTCCTCCTTAAAATCACAACACACCAACGTCACTTTCCAAACTATACTGGCGCGTACGCAAACACTGTTCTACATTGTTAGTTTCTCGTAATACTAAACTTAAATTCTTTACAATAATATCTATGTTCAAATAAGACAGTTTTTTTCAAACTGAAATGAATGAAATACTTTTTCAAAAGAAATTATGTTTATGTTCATTCTATACAAAATTCCTGTTATGTTCAGTCGATCATAATATAGTTTTGTAAATAGATTCACAAAACTCTTGTTATAAACGAATTGAGTTATTTGAAGGGATACAGTTTTGAATTCAAACAAACAATATGTTTTCAGATCAAGTTGATATTGCTCTTCATTTGAAACAGTTTATTTTTCTCTTCAAATAGGCGGTAGATTTTGAGATGATATTATATTTTTTTGATTCAAAATAGTTCATCTTCGCAATAATATAATCAAACGAATGATGTCGTTGAAAGGCCAAGAAATTTGATTTCTTCGTTGGAAAAATGTTGTTTGACTTGTGGTACATGGCGCTGTTGGTATGAAGTAATAATTTCTCAAATAGAGATAAAAATTTCAAAGCAACCTATGATCTTCTTTGAAAGAAATACTTTTTACTGTGCGGTTCCTACAAATGAATAATTTGGCTCCAGCAGCTTATTTAGTGCCCATATATAGAAGTAACAAACTGATTATCTTCATCATTACTCGATCCCTTCTTTCCACCAGTGTCATCAGTTCTTCACGACATATCCATATTGTTGACTTTGGGTTCATCAATGGCTCAAATATAGCCTACCTGTCTAAAAGCGTTTATCCATGTTATATCTTGTTTTTCACAATTCACTTTTTAAAAATTGGTTTATTTCTTTATAAACACTTTATTTAGGTGAAAACCAGAGCACAAACACAACACACTTATGATTGAACAAAGCGCTGCTTCGACTCACCATAGTATCATCAGTAGTGCTAGACAGGTCAGATATCTAAAAAAGGCTGCACGATACTTAGAATTTATGAATGAATTCATTTTAGTTTGCATTCTTAAAACCGAATAACTTCTCATGTAGGCAAATCACAATTTATCATAATGAATAACAAAACGGTTGACACATTTTACTTGAGTTTGAGTGAAAATGAATTCTTTATTAATTTTCCACAACATAACTTGTATTTTTATACATTCCGATGAACGCCATTCAACATTTTTCAACCATCATGTTCGCGTTTTAATCATTCTCTGTTCAAAGCATTTTCACAACCGTTCTGCAACAGATTTACATTTCTCCCGATCCTCTCGTGAAACAATAATAATTATTAATATCGGGGCAATCGCCTGCGAATATCACTATCCTCGATTGAGCTCTAATTCAACAAAGAACGTTCACGAAGTCCTTTTCCTTTGAGCCTGCACGTATTATATTAAATACTGTTGCTTTTGAAATTAATAATTCGAATTATTCGGCTCGGCTCTTGTTTGATTAAACGTAAAAGGGATCCATTGATTTATTATTATTTTCTCTTGACTATTGTCTGCTTCCAGCCATTCTTGATTAATTCCCCCTTTGGCTTCGCAAATAAAAAGTAGCATTTCTACGCCCCGGTGTTCTCAATCTTGAAACGAATCGGCGAGACTAAATGGTTTCCGTCCTATTGATTACGTACATAAAGCTTTCTATTGGCGTTTTTCTCCCGATAACTTTTTCTTTTTATAGAAATTGTCTCTTTGAATCCAACATTCGAACCACGGGGTGATTTCAGTGTCCGAATTTCAACCTACTCAATGGTCAGTAATTAACAGTCATCTGATATTGATTAAGTGAGTATGATAATACTTTAGAAACAAATAATGTTTCTCAATTGAATTCATTTTTCGACTATATAAGATGCTATGTAAACGAGGGCTTTAAATTATTTAATACCACTTTTTTACACTAACTACCGCTTCTGCAGTAGTTCTAAAGGTGAATGAAAATCATTGAAAATAAATAACTTTCATCATTTAATCGTTATTTCCTCAAGGTGGGAAGCAAAATTAAAATTCCTTAAGGGCCATTTTCATGTTTATTGATCTTTTATAGGAACATTAGCATATGACCTATCACTGGTTACTTTCCTGAAATAGCAGTCCAAACAGTTTCAAAAAAGACTATATTTTGTCACACTGGCAAAATATAGGGTGTAACTGAATAAGTGTGAAACATTTAAGGAGGTGACTCCTCATCGAAAAAAAAAGATAGGATCTTTCATATAAAGAAACTTCATTGGAGCATCCCTTGTTAAG
>NW_019290521.1:0-51786 GCF_000500325.1 Leptinotarsa decemlineata | reverse complement strand
CCATTCCCCTGCGACAGACCGTAAACGTAATGCATATCAGCCATTTCCTCATTTGTGTATGCCATTTTAATAACAAGTGAATTGTTATAGTAACAAATTAAGAACAGAACAACATCACACAATTAGTAATAATTCAATTTCGAAAATTTACAAACTGATAGCGTCATACCAATTTAATTGTCACCATCGCTAATAGCGACCCACTAGGTAGATTAGTTTCGCATTTATGACTTTGTATCTCTGTAGTTGTTCGTAAAATAATTTTTTGCTGCGAACTGGTTTATTTTGGGCAAAAAACCCATGACACATTTTTTGTTTAGAATGAAACAGGCTATAGGAAATACATTTTTAAATGGTAAACAAATGATAAGGCAAAAAGTTATATTGGAAATACATTTTAGGGGTTGCGTTTTCCACCCCTTACAACGATGGGGTAAACCAAATACATTTTTGGCTAAGTGTCTTTTTGGTAGTACAAAACTTCAGGTCAATTTCAATATCGTAACTTTCTTAGTGTTTGTGAAAAAAATTGGTATACAATTTATGTACAATGTACAATTTCTTTATATGAAAGATCCTATCTTTTTTTCGATGAATGTTTTACACTTATTTAGTTACACCGTGTATAGTCCTTTTTGAAAATTGTTGGTGGAGTTGGGGAATCTATAGTCCCATTTTGGGAGTTCGATACACAAATATATGTCTTCTTGGGAAGGCAAACGAAAAATTGAAAGCAGCTCCATAGCCAACTCTAGCGAGACTAGTAGCAGGATCTAATAGAATTGCGTTGGATTCATGTCACACAGTTATTCATATTCAAGGTTGAGATCTCATTTTTGTTTTGTGTCGCCTTCTGGTTGGTATGTATTTACCTATTTTAGGTGAAATTTATAATTCACAAGCTGATTCGACCATAACAGAAAAAAAGTAGGCATATATGATCTGCTCCTAATGTAAGCTATCGGTGTAATGAATGATTGAAAGGTGAAGAANGTAGGATTACTAGTCTATAATGTCTATATTAATATATATCTATTCACATATTATGCCAGTCTTTAGAAAGGTTAGAAATCAAATAACGTATTGCTGATACAGTTTGGATGAATGCAACAAAAACATCATCTTGTGTAGTATAATTCATCTCAAAAGATCAATGGTAAAGGGCTGAAAATAAGCCCAACGAAATCGAACATGAAAGAGGGAGGTCAAATATCTGAGGATAATATGCTGGGTGAACCCATGATAATATATGCATCTTATATGCATCTATAGTTTGGTGGCCAAATGATCGATATTAATAAACTAATCAGGGAGCAAAAATTACAGCTACAGCTATATTTTGTGATGATGAAGAAAGCAAGGATTGCCTTATTCAGACTGGAAAACCCACCGTATTATATAGAATCAGGTAAAACAGTATTTTGGAAATATGTATAGGAACATTAAACATGTTCTTGAACCACATGACATGTTCGACACAAACATGAACAGTCATACACGAACACTACCAACAGAAACATCAGGTATACAGACGGGTCGAAAACTGAACATGGTAACTGGAATTTACTGTGCGGATAGAAATATTTTTTCCAGTTATCAACTAGGTAGATACGCAATCTTGCAATACGCAAAGAACGTAGATTTGAGGACTCAACGAAATGAGCGAATCAGTATTTCCATAGATAGCCAGGCTGCAATTGAAGCACTGATGAACCCAAAAGTAACATCGGGACTGGTATGGGAATATCGTGGAGAACTGAGAAAGTGGTAGACAGGAATAGATTTACTATACACTGGATGCCAAGATACCCAGGCAATGCAGGCAATGAAAAAGCTGATGTCAGAGACGGATCAATAACTCCATATATCCGCTCTGAACCAGTACCAAAGTTTTTGGAACGGAACCAAATTGGAAAATGGGCCTATGAGAAGCATAATGATTACTGGCAGAACATACCCGGGAACAAACAAGGGAAAACCTTCATAAAAGTCCATCCGAAAATATAACTGAATAACTGCTTCAACAAAGCAGATATTGGCTCAGAACTCACATGGCTACTCACTGGACACTGTCCATTGAGAGAACTCCATAACGAAAAAGTGCTGTACAATGGAAACCTTAGTTGCAAGCAATGCTACATAAGGATAGATGCAGCTTGTCATATTTTATGCGAATGTGAGGTACTGGATCACAGAAGGCAAACAATTCACGGACAACGCAAATTATGTCCAGAAGAATATGACATACATCTAACAAGGAAACTATACAAACTATTATTGTAATGGGTAGGAGGAAACGCAATTAGTCAGATGACTCTCAAGTAGTAAAAAAAAATTGTGATGTCAATTTGGTTGATGAAATATTCATTTCAGTACTCGTTCAGTNCCCTGAGCGACCCTGGGAAGCTGGCGCCGAAGAAATATCTGACGATGACCAGGAAAAATCTACACACTAGGATTTCTGACTTGCCACTGCCAACTAAGGAAACACCTTCATAATATGGGGTTAGTGGACACACTTCTATGCAGGATCTGTGAACAGGAAGATGATACTGTCAGGCATGTCCTATGCGAGTGTCCGGAGTTATCGTCAATAAGAGAGTGTGTGTTCAGCGAGTCTTGGCCTACACCTACTTATATAAAGGATATGTCTGCCAGCGACCTGTCCACCTTCCTGGAGGATGGACGATAACCTAGAAGGATAACTCCTCGGGAGGATGTTAAATGTTGCCTAAGTGATGTGGGCTTACACTCACCCTCCCTACTCTACAGAAACACAACTGCACAACATTTCTTGAAACAATCTGGGGGCTGTGCGATTTGAGTTTGATTAAAATCGTTGTAGATTATGCATTACTTTAGAAAAATTATTTTGGAAAATTTGTTCCATAAGGATGCCGTTTTTCAAATGAAAGACTTTTTAAAAAGTGTAGTAGATCGAGGAATGTTGAATTGTCTGAATTTTGGCAGGTACTTCTGAAATACAGGTCTCTGGATGGATCAAGCAAGTCAAGGGATATACTGAAATAAGAAGAAAATCAAAACCTTTTTCGATGTTTCAGACTATCACGGTTCTTTCCTATTGTTTGTATGTGGCTTCTGTTGAATATTTTTATTAGTTCGCACACAATTTTGATCTTCCATCAATTGCTGAGGTCTATCTCACACAGACATATCTTGTTCTTGTATTCTTTCAATCGACAATGACCAGTGATAAGCCCTATGAATATTCTGAGCCAATCATCATTTTGTTGAAGCAGTCTTTCTGTTTCTGCATCAGATGGCCTCTTTATGAAAGTTAGCCAGTGCAGCATGTTAATGATTTTTTATCTTTTCTTGGTCGTTCATTTACCCATTCCTTGAGCTGTTTAAAAAAAAATCTGTTCAAAATCTGTTTTCCGTTAACCAGCTGTCTGCACAGTAAAAATAAAAATCTCAAAGTGAAGAGAATTATCTCGATTTAAAGAAATCTTACTCTCGTATATTCATGAAGAGATATTTTCATAAACTGAAAAATATATTCTCTCAAGCTGAATTTGAATCATTAATTCAAATGGACTGAATAAACGTTTATTTCAAGTAAAAAAAAATATTCCACCAAGATTGTGCATACATTTCAATAGAAATCATCACATCAGCTCAAGGGAAGAAAGTATGCATTATTAAGTGTGAGCAACATTAATCTCGAAGCAAAACTTTTTCGGGTTTTGAAAGAATGATGTGTTAACTTGGAACACTATTTAAATAAGAAGCATAAGTCCACACGAAGACGCCATATTTGGAGTAGACAGAGAATCCAATCCTTGGATATTAAAGATAAACGAGGCGCCCCAATGCGGTCAGCTGGAAAGGCAAACTTTGACATAGACCGCTGACGAGATTCGTCCTCTGTCTTCACTGCAGCTTTCACTGCAAAGCAACTACTCAGGTGAAAACCAGAGCACAAACACAACACACTTATGATTGAACAAAGCGCTGCTTCGACTCACCATAGTATCATCAGTAGTGCTAGACAGGTCAGTCAGGAATTTCAAATCAATTTATATTATATTAGACAATGGAAGTCCGAACTGATGAAATAGAATCGTCGCTGTTCCACGTTGAATTCCAGCGGCTGAATGTAGGTAAACAAGCGAAAAAATATAGTTTAGTTCACTTTTTTTATTTCTATGATTCATTCAAATAGAACCCGTCTCGAATTGACCAATGATACGTTTACTATTTTCTTTTGAAATTCATTTGTCATTATTCGAATTCAAAAATGATTTTATACGATCGTGTTCATATAACACCTGAAATTTTTTGATGATGCACGTGGACTGCTTGGAATAAAGGTAAATACTTGTGTCATTACAATTGAAGCATCATATTGCAATTCTTAAGTGAGATCATAAAAGTCTGCTTGTAATCGATAATAACTATTGCTTCAATAACAGCTGAAACTTCCAAACTAGATTTTGAAGTTTACTCATTAGAGGAGAGTTTAATGCAAGGTTGAAGTAAAACCTCACATCCGCCTCCGCTTGTTTATGAGGGTGTTTTTTATGAAGAAGTGAGTCATTCCGCGTTGCAAAGTTGCAAAACTATGAAGTGTGAAATATTTGCTTTCAAAACTAATTCTTCGTGTCAATATTCCTTGATATTTTCTGGGTTTTCAACTTTCCAAAATATGAAAAATGAGGAAGTGGATTTGTGATCCGACACCAGGTCTCATCAGTGGTGTAAGGCTGAAACTCTGAACTGTCTTAAGAAAATAGGGGAGGTGATGGCATCTCCTCCCACGATGAGGCCATCAATGGAATCGACAAAAACTTCAATTCCGGAATATCAAGGATAAACGAGGCTTCTCGAAGCAGTCAGTTTCAAAGCCAAGCTCCGACATTGACCACCGAACGAGGTTAGTCCTCTGTCTTTCACGACAGCTTTCACTGCAAGGCAACTCGATGGATTTTTTCCAAGGAAAAACACAAGCACTACAGGAAAATCCTTGAGGAGCTCTAAGAGCGGTGCCTGTGCTGAAGTAGTAATTCACATTAGATTCAAATCGCTGAAAATTGGATACATTTGGAAAAACGTTCTCAGGAAGTTCATTCCACACGAAGGCAGTTCTCCAAATGAAAAAATTCTTGAACAGTTGAGTTCGAAGTGTACTGAGTTCAACCTCAAAACGATGAGCAGCCACAGTTCCTCGCGTATTTCTGATATGTACCGCTCTTGGTGGAATCANATGATGAAACCTATTCAACCAATCGTTCAAAAGAACGACTGGTTGATATCATCGAAATTTTTCATATTGGTGCTATTATGTGGATATAACATCTTTCAATTGTTCGCTATGACTTCCCTGGGTGGAGCGCATTGAAAACGTCCAACTTTCCATGACTAGCCATGAAACAGGCTGAATTTGATTGATGGCATAGGTTATGTTGGCTTTGAGGACTGCTGTGGTTTGTAGCTTATTCACATACAGCTGCGACCCAAGAAAACCCCACTAGAAAAAGTCTCAAGGGGTCAAATCGCACCGGTATCCAGTTCACATCACCTCCACATAAGATGACTGTGCCCTCAAATCGTTCTTGCAGAATTTCCAATGTTAAATGAGCGGTGAAGCACGTAGCGCCGTCTCGTTGAGATCATTCAACTCAGGCCAAACGAAGTTAGTAATCTCTGATGGCCTGTCCAACATCGTTCTCAGTAAAATATGGGCCGATGACGACGCCAGCCCAAAATCTACACCAAACAGTGTCTTTTTTGGTACGCATTGAACGCTCTTGGATCTCATGTGGATAGATATTATCCAAAACTCGACAATTTTGTTTGTTCACGTACCCATTCATCCATAAATGAGCATATTCAGCGAGCATAAGTCGTTTACCTTTAGTTCCTGGGTCAGATGAATTTTGTACGGGTGCGGGCTCAAGTCACGATGCAAGATGTTTGTGGTGTGCGGAAGACCGAGTTCTTGTGAGCGATGCGAAATCGACTGCCTCGGATTCTCTTACACACTCTCACAGACAGCGGCGATGTTTTCGTCAGATATTGCGTTTCGTCGATGTGAGGGTGTTGTTTGATCATTTGCTGGGGAAGTGAACTCAAATTCATTCACTATGGGCGAAGCGCGCAGTACGTTGGCTGAACAGAACACGTATTTTGATAAAAAAAATTTATTATTGGCACGTGTTGTTGAATGATATATCTGTTCATGGTGTTTTGACAAAAGAGACTGAATAAATGACAACTAACTAGTGAAGGTAGGTAAATACAGGTATAGAAATACTCATTCACTAGTGAAATTATATTTAACTGAATCGAATAATATACTAAATATGCATGAATTGGTTAACTGGCTTCTTCAGAGGTTTATTCATCTTGATGATTTACCTATAACTGGTGATTTCTAGTTCGTAAGTTGTAACGCTTAATCGGATTTGGAATCCCATATTGAAAGATGCTAAATTGGCAACAGTGCAATGGCATGACATGTTATCAACAGGTATTAACACCTCGGCCAATATAAATGCATCAACAAGAAAGGTGGGCTACCTGAGTCAACATAAATACAACCTACGAACTAGAAATCACCAGTCATCGGTGAATCATCAAGATGGATACACCTGTGAAGAAGCGAGCCACTCGTGCTGGCGAAACATTAAGATACAGTTCCAAACTACGACGACCTTCAAACCCGAATAGAGATCGTAACACTAACAATATACAGAGGTTATGATAGCAACCTGATGGATTCGTTATTCTCCAAAAGTCATAAAGGATATTCACCCGATTCCAAGAGATGAGGGAAGAAATTATAGAACGTTTATATTTGGGCCAACCTAGTTTGAAGATTTCTAGTTCCCTAAAAAATAAAGACGTAAATATAGCGTTCAAAACCAATAATACCTTGAGAAAATAAAAAATTATCAGAGTCAAGAGTTTGGTGTCAAATATATTAGAATTTCACAAGTTGTCGTATGATTTTACATAGATCATACTGAAAACCTACTTTGAACATGTATGAAAGAACATAAAAACAAATTTTCAGGATGACAAAATGAATTCAACTCCTTACAAAGAGCCATAAGTTCAATCACGAATTCAAAACTCGAAATGAATAAATACAATTTATTTTGAGGAAGTAAACATACCATTCATCAAAAACATATATATAAAATGTGGTAGATACAATGTGAATATACATGGTGGCACACACATGCAAATAGGATCTATATGAATTTATTACAATATTTAGTTAATCAGATTCAGTTTCAAGTGATTGATATAAAACTGAAAAAAAAATCAGGTTATCAAAATCTTTTTTTTCCTTCTACACAAATTAACTTAATTTGTGTAGTTTGTTTTCGTGTAATGATGTAAACTGAAACTAAATTCCATGAGAAATCACTGAGGTAATTAATGAGTTTGCTATTTGACGGGAAAACTGAATTCACATATATAATGCTTTTCGACACCAAGCAGATAAGCCATGAATTATCCACCTGTGAATGGGAATGATTAATTTAATAATTACATTTATAATTCAGGAATTGCTGGAGTATTATCCCAGCTTAGTCCTAAAACCTCTGCTGTTACCGAGTGGTCAGCTTGCGGCAGTCTAACAGGGGGAACAAAAGATGTGAATACGGGCACGCCTCTACTAACATTTCTACTCTGAGTCGTTTTCATAGAAGGACGGTTAGAAAAGACGAACAACATTAGAGAGACATGAATTCTTATCCAAATTCAAGAAGATTTGAAGAACTACCACGTGTATCCTAGATTCTTGAATGGACTTTTGTTATATGGTCTGACAACTCATTGAATATTTTACAATGATTTGAATAATACACTTCCTATTACTCATGAACGAGTAGAATATGTTTCATTTCATAATCTTCATTATTTCCATATCTGATTAAATATTTTTCAATGAATGTGCATGCATCCCACTTTGAATTCCACACTCGATATCTCCAGGAGTACAGAATATATTTCCATTCTACCAGTGCTAATGAGTTAACAAAAATGATGACTTCAACTTGGCATAATGGCCAACTGAAATTTTGTGTTATTGAAAATGACACTGGTCAACAATAGAGGACAAATCATGCTCCACGACATCGCCCGTCTACACGTTTCACAAATTACTGTTGGAAAATTAGACCAAATGAGCGTCGAAGTTCTGCCTCACCCACCATACTCTCCAGACCTCTCACCAACCGACTACCATGTTTCCAAGCACTTCGATAACTTTCTCACCGGAAAGCCTTTGCAGACACAAAATGCCTTCGTCGACCTTATCGAATCCTGAGCACACAATTTTTATGCTGACGTAATTAATCGATTTGTGTTACTTTTGCAAAAGTGCACTGACTTAAATGACGCTTTTTCCGAATTAATTGAATGGGTAGTCACTTTTGAACTTTCTACTTCTCCATCTCTGACATGAGTGGATTGAACTCATTCGTGACATAAAGATGTGATTTCCTGAATAAAATGAGTGCTTCATCTTATAATGTAATTCAGATTCAGTGCTAAAGAGTCGATAAGTGAGGATGACAGTGTAAGTGAAATTTTACTTCTTTCTTTTATTATATTGTGTAGCAATCCAACCGGTCGGTAGCCAGGCGGTTCGACGTGGGTGCTTTGTTCACTCACTCGAATTGACTGTCGTGTTGGTCGATGACTCAGTGTTCACTGGAGAACTTTACGCCATATAGAAAGCACTGCAGTACAATAACTCCATGAAATTTTTGGATATGTCAGATTATCTAAGTGCCTTGGAAGCAATTAACCAGTTATACTCCAACCATCCCATCATTCGTCATATAAAAAATCCGATCAACAATGGGTCTAGTAGGTAACTTTCCAAATTAAAAACAAGTGAACTTCCATGAATACATCTCCCGACAAGTAGGAAAACCCGGGTCATAATATCTCGCCTGCGAATAGGCCACACTCGCCTCACCCATGGATACCTCATTGCCGGCGACACCAGCCCTACGTGTGAACGGATTCTCCCGTATCTGTAGACCATATCATAAGAAAGTGTGTGCTATATTTCAACGAAAGACTAACTCATGGCATCCCGCCTTCAATTAACAACGCATTAGGACCTATGTGTAATATTGAAAATTACTGTAATATTTTTAAAAAATGTCAACTTGTTCGTCATATAATACCCCTGCAACTGATGCAATGTTTAGTCACTACCCTGGAAGTAACCCTGGAGGTTGATGCGATTTCAAATAAAGTAAATAAAAAAAAGGAAAAACAAATTGTTACATATTCTTTCAATATTTTTGGTTCATTTTCATATGTATTTCAGTATAGTTACACTATAAATGAAAATAATATATTTGTTTTATCGCACATATGATCAGATAAGGTAAGATGGTTCTTCTTCTTCAGAAATTCAAATTGCTATGAAATCAAAACAATCACTTTTTCCAATCACCAGAAAAGCAATACAATTCTTGAGGCCTATTTAACCAACCAAGTCTTCAAGAGATGAAGACTGAAAATAGTTTTTTTCTCTCCTGAAGACGTCAATTGAGAACAGTTTTCTTCATCTCCTGGAAACGCCAACTGAAAACTGATTTCTTCATCTCCTGAAGAAGTAAACTGAATTTCTGAAACGCGCGTCGAAGAGTGAATTGCATTTCTGGTTATTAGAAAAACTACTTGTTTTGGATTCATTCTACACTAGAGGTTCCAGTATAGAAATATAATTTCAAAAATCAACTTAATATATATTCGAAATATTTTTCGTAATTTAGAATACAAACTGATGTCATGTATACAGACTTCTCTAAGGCGTTCGACAGACTTGATCACGGAATACTGCTAAAGAAATTGTAGAGGCACGGCTTTTCTCTGAACCTCATCCAATTTTTTATATAAAACCTCACTGACAGGAGTCAGTATGTTATGTTCAATGGCTTCAAGTCTGTGGAATATGCAGCTACCACGGGTGTTTCAAAAGGAAGCAACCTAGGTACACTTCTCTTTAACGCCTTCATAAATGACATAGTTGAGGTCATTGACGTCAACTGTTTGATACGTGGATGACCTGATCTGAAACGTGTTGAGCATTGGTGTTTTCTTAACAATCTTCCTTTAAAGGCGAGTATATGTAATGTAATTCATATTAAAAAATCGGACATTTTTATATCAACATTTAATAAACAATGTTCCACTTCAACCACCTCTCACATTCACCGATCTAGGTGTTACCTTCGACACAGCACTTTCCATCGAGCTACACATTGAAGCCCCTCTGTCTGCTGCAAATGGGATATATGGATTCATTGCGCGAATCTCCAGAGATTTTTCGAATCCATCTACATCGAAAACCTTATACTATGCCTTCGTCAGATCAAAATTAGAATATGCATCCATAATCTGGAATCCATCTCATCAGTTCTATATAGAGAAAGCTGAATCAGTACAATATCGTTTCCTAAATCTTCTCTCCTATAGATCAGACATCCATCCATCAATTGGATTTTCCCATAATACATTATTACCTAGACATGCTATGAAAAGCTTGAGTTGCCGTCGTGATTGTCACTCCACAAGTTTTGTATTTAAACTGAATAATAATTTAGTAATTGTGATCAAAATGAATATCTACAATTGACAACTATAAAATTGAATTTATGGGTGTAGCCGCTACGTGGTAGGAGATCCTCGTAAAAAATGAGAAATGAAATTTTCTATGTTTTTCAACCACTTTTATTTGTAACTAACGTAGCCATTAGCCACTACGAAGTAGCCAAACTCAATAATGATAAGGGTCAGCAATTGAAATAACCCTCACACAAAACAAATAAAGGAGAAAACTGTGCGATCCCTCTATTTTATGTGCTCTCGATAGCAAGTATTCTTCAAAGTACAGGACACAGCAAAAATACAAAGGGAATCACGGTTTGTTTTTTATATGAGCAACAGTTTGAGCTATTCGCTGATGTCTGCAACAACGTTTCGTGAATTTTAAGTGGTTGGGGTACACACGTAATGGTCAATAAATGCTAGAGGGGAAAACATGATTACATGATACCTTTCATGTCTAGATTTTATTTCGAGATATGCGCGTGTACTGTCGATATCAGTCTCAAATGATGGATGGTTTGACAAAAAATTGAAAATTTCTGCACATCTTGGTATGTTTATATGTTTTGATATTGTCGTAATTCGAAATTGAAGTGACTGACATGGGATTGTGAACAAAGTTAAAGACAATATGGCTTTACGTGTCGCATCAGTTTGCTGCGTGACCTCATACCTAACCTCACACTTTCAGTCAATCAATGTCTCAGTACGTTACATCGATATTACAAACGAGTCAATGTTTAAATTATACAGGATTCGAGACAAGTGATGAGTGGATCAAGTCATTATTGTTGGGAGCATTGCCAGAGAAATTTGAACATATGATAATGGCGGTTGAACATTTAGGTATAGAGTTGACAGACGACGACATCAAATCTAAACTGAGGACGGAAGTCAAGTTTGTTTCGGTTCTACAAATGTCTTTGCAACGAAAAAAAAAAACAAACAATAAACAAATCACAGAAACGTTAGAATCAAGGAAAACATCAAATGTCAGATGTTACAAATGTCAAAAGCTCGGTCATTTCATGAATAAATGTCCAGAAAATATAATTGAAAATGAAGAGTCTAACGCATTCACTGTAGTATTTCTAAGTGGGAGTATTAGTCACATTGACTGGTATATGAATAGTGGCTGTATCATTAGACATCGAGAAAAGACTGGTAATTAAATGATACAAAAAATGGATGAATTCATCATCGCTGACAAATCAGTGATTCCGGTCCAAGGTTGTGGAGATATGCGAATAACTACGACTATTGGAAATACAGAGTACAAGATTCCAGTTACGGAAATATCATATATAACTAACTTGGCCACGAAAGGGAAACTGAAAATAAAGCAATTTGATTGTTTGGTTAAACCAGTGTCAGGAGCTATTCGGCACAGAAGATTTGAAAAAAAAAACTAATAAATAGAGTTTATCCTATGATTTTCACTATAAGAGTTTTACGAAAACCGCGACACGTGTTTCGCTATACAATAGCTTTTTCAACCATAACTCCGCTATACAATGCTTGAAGAAGCATAACTCCGCTATACAATGCTTGAAGAAGCTATTGTATAGCGAAACACGTGTCGCGGTTTTTGTAAAACCCTTATAATGAAAATCATAGAATAAACTCTACTTATTAGTTTTTTAAATATGGATTTTCATCAAGTATCGGCCAGTTCTATTCAATTACAGAAGATTTGGCCATATTTACAGCAAAGATCTCAATGTCAGAGATGGTACTGTTCATGGTCGTTAATTCAAGGCTAAGGCTCAGGTTGGTAAAATGAATTGCATAGTATGCTGTGAAAGGAAGCAAGCTAGATTATCATTCAGTAGCATAGACCTACTTAATATGCAGATATTTGTAGGCCAATGGAGATTAGATCAATTGGAGAAAAGAAATACTTTTTGCTGTTTGTAGACGAATACAGCCAAATAGTATTTATTTATTTTTCAAAAATGAAAGATGAGGTAAGTTCCTTTTTCAAAACATACAAGACATCAGTAGAAAATCAGACAGACAGAAAACTAAGGACAGACAACGGAACCGATCATTGGTGGAAAAAGCCCGGTGCTAATTTATCCATACTGTTTTGGAGAGGAGCATTGAACACTGCAATATATTTGAAGAACCGTCCGATTATATTAGGGTTGAACAATAGAACACTTATGCGATTTGGACCAGTGCTAACTTCGATATCAGTTATCTACAAATTTTTGGATGTGAGACAATGGTACATATTCAAAAAGAAAAAAGCTGAAATATGACAAAAACAAACAGATTAATCTATCCTTGACAGTTACTGGGACAATGTAGTAGAGTACCGTGTATATAATATCAACATTGACAGTGTAACAATATCAAGAGATGTTGTTGTGATTGACGGGTGAATTGAACAGAAACGAGACGAATATGGATTGACATAAGAGAAAATGAGGGAAAATAAGAGAACCAGGCGAAACACCAAGCATGGGAGATGAAAGTTCATGCTCAGAGGTGAAAGACTTTCAGGATTTTTCATCTGTGTTACTGAATAATCCTGAGAAACACCTCGACCCTAGGACGAAAACAAAGTACTCCAAGAGAGCTGAGTCTGCTACAGAGTCTACCGTTCTCCCAGACTTGCCTTTGAAACGTCCTGATCGGTGTCGGTCTGTGTGTGACAAGTGAATTAAGTGCTAACGAAGTATCTCTTCGTGATGTGACTTGAGTGTGAACAGTGTTTAGGGACTGTTTAGGAATGATAGACATTGTCAATAAACAGGACGGAATGATTACTATAGATTAGGAAAGCTATATTGAGGAATTACTGTCAAAATTTGAAATATTTGAATGTAAATCAACCAAAATTGAATGAGGCATGGGTTGCTCGATTGCCTTATCAACACGTCATTGGCTGTTTATGTACATACGAGTGCTTACCCGTCCTACTATTGTATTCTGTGTTACCTTCTTGAACCAGTTCAATAACTGCTACAATGATTAACACTAGTGCTATGCTAAGAGGATTCTTAAATTCTCACAGAAAAACTGACAGTTTTTAACTGATGACAATAATAAGTTAGAAGCATTTAAAGATACAGACTGGGCCAGCAATGTTACTGACAGCTGATCTTTCACTAGATGTCAAAATGTGCTATATGTTGGGAAATCATAAACCAGGCAACTGTGGCTTTATCAAGCACATAAGCTGAATATATGGGCCTATGGACTGCTGCAATGAAGATCTATATTTAGGAAATTTATTATTTTAACGATAACCAATATGCCCATAAGTTAGCTGCTGATTCATGAAAGGACCGAGCATATTGCAGTTCAATGTCATTCTTGTAGAGAGAAAGTTGCTAATGGATAACATTTTATATTTATCTATTACAGAAATGCCAGCAGATCTATCGACTGAATGATTGTGTTTGGTTTATTCAAAAATCTATGATGGTTGAGTGAAATGTAAATCATTTTGTTTGTAATTCAATTTAGAAATTATAACAAAATGAGACGACTGATTGTCGATGGTACTACATTGTCGATAATGTAGTGGTATATGCCAACCACGCATCTGTTTCGTTATAGATTATTATCTCCAATATTGTGCAATATAGATTTTCCAACAACTTCAATATAAGTATATTTTTCTTCATTTCGATACACATATTGAAAAAATTGTTTCATTCATGTGCTTGTTGATTATTCCAAGATATTAGCATCTACTTCTCACGTGAATAACTGATATATGTAGACATTTCTGTATATAAGCATCTGTTTCCATTATTTTATCATGTATACATATTCATGTATATGTAGTTTCTTTAGGTAGGTATAAAGTTTCATACTTATATATAGACTCATACTTATATACATGCTTATTCACAGGCGCTTCGTCAATAAGATCTATTCTTCCAACAATGAAGCTCATTCATTATTATTTTTATCATTATCACTATTTTTTATTTTTTCACCGAAGGATGAGCCGGTAAAACCATGTCCTCGAAGCTCCGATACATTCGAGAAGATCCTCATTTAACAATGACCGTGATGTGAGCGAGTATTGTGTCAGAGAATCATGTGCCCTAAGCAGACGCAATGAGCCAAGAACGACAGATTCCTCATTTGTCCAGCCAAGATTTCTGCCTTCCAGCGGCAAGACGGCATAATTTCTAGATCATTATTAACATCATTCATTCATCCTTACCATTATCTTGATTCTCCGCTCTAATTGTGTTTTCGACAATTTGCAGAAGTCCAATTGCAAAGTTATAGCTGTCCTGGATATTCTCTCAGCTGAAATTCCATTATTTTTTGCCAGATTTTTTGAAGTGAACAATGT
Source organism: Leptinotarsa decemlineata (assembly GCF_000500325.1). Taxonomy (NCBI): domain Eukaryota; kingdom Metazoa; phylum Arthropoda; class Insecta; order Coleoptera; family Chrysomelidae; genus Leptinotarsa; species Leptinotarsa decemlineata. The sequence continues at coordinate 36,854 of NW_019290521.1, read as the reverse complement.
ACTACTGATCTATCAAATCAGTTGGATTAGTTTTTTTCGATATCACTCTACTAATAGCACTCCTCCGTAATGTTCAAAAGGTATTATACTTGATGGAATTGGTCAATATTTGATGAAAATCCATAATTCATTCATGTAACACTCAATTGGGAGATCATTACCAAAAAATTTACGGAACAGCAACATGTTGTTTCGCCATACCATAGATTCCTCAAGACTTGCCATACTGATTAAATTCTACTCAATTTGTGCTTCATATAATAACAACTTGAATCATGTGATCTTCTATCCAAGAATTGTCTCATAACTTTATCTGAATTTAGGAAAGAACTTAATTTTTAAAAATCATTCAAACATTTTTCACCAAATCACTGAATAGGTTCAGGTAGAATTTTATCATACACTCATTTAACGAACATACATTAAACTAAGTAACAGTTTCCACATTAGATTCCACAAAACTTTCAATTTCCGAGTACTCCAAAAGATTGGGTCTCAAACCTTTCTCTTGCAAATGTAATACTCCATAGTCATAGAATTTGGAATTCGTCTTCACGTACATGAAACTCTTATATGTTTTTTTATTCTTTGGGAAAAGATTGTCCCTGTTTGGCCAATATTGAGTTTTGTGCAAGAACCACAAGTCAACTCATATACTCCTGATCTGAACGGCACTGAAGTTTTTTGTTTTTATTTTTTTCAATAAATATGCTCAAATTATTATTTGTTTTAAAAGTCGTAGATGATATCATCGTATTGGTACAGGTAGTCAGTTGGGCATGTTTGTCGAATTTGTTGATTCCATTCACCAATTTACCATTACCTGCGAAAACAAACTCTTCACCAGGTCTATTCCGTTAGAATAAACAATAATAACCTTCATAGGACATTTACGTTCTTTGATGAACGTCAATAACATCGCTCATTTTTTGAAAAGGGCAGACTTGGATGTAGTTTTCCGAAGTAAATAATGGTAAATTTTTTGATTATTCACCTTCATCAGTATCAAAATTTTCAATTCATAAAGTTCGATGAACTTGATCTTTATCCTCGTCAGTTTTTCTATAACAAATTAATACTATTTTAGAAGACAGGTGTTGGTAGATTTGGGAATATTAAGAATAGATGACTCGAAACGAATATATTTTTATTGTTTCGCAGCTAATCTATGATTGTTCGTACGCAATGGTACAACAATAAAATATGACATTCAATAAATTTCCCAATTGAATCTTCCTGGAAAGTGACCCTAACATTATATTCATAGAGGCAGTTTTGTATGTTTGTTTTTCGGCGTCCCAACGTCTTCATGGCAGGGCCCTGAAATTATATCTGTAGAAGAACCCAGTCTTGCAATTGACGTCTTAACTAGTTTTCTCATATCCCGGTTCAAGCTGTACACTACAAACTTCTGTGCATGTCAGCTCATGTTCTTAAGTTACAAACTCCAAATTGATATGCACCCTTGAATATTAAATCCATCATCATACATGAACGGATAAACTAGCAAATACTTTTGAGTCAGTGCTTCAGTGGTGACCTGTTATAACAAAATGAAATAGTAAGTGTTCAATAAAATATTATTTAATTTTTTCCACTACTTCATTTTCTAATATTCTCAATTTTCGTTCTAGGTTATTGGGTCAAATTGTATGGGATTTTATCAATAATGAGATGAAATATTTTCTTTTTTCTTTTATTGTTCTCAACTGGTCAGTTCCCCTGAATGTTGTAATACTACAGTTTCAATTTTTTTTCTTAATATATCAAACATCAATCCCACTAGAATATCAAATATCACCCCCTATAAAATCACAGCCGCTCTATTACGGTTATAGGGAGTTTTTTCAGGAATGCTTAGAAAACAAGTGCTTGAATAGCCATTAATGATATGAGTGTTGAAAGTAAGGCTTTATTTTAGAGTGCACGAACAAAATAAAACTTACTTTTACCACAAATACCATACAAAGTTTTTTGTACAACTGTCTTGTTTTCATAATCAAATAGATGAATTCAATATTTCTATAAAAACACATTTCGACATTTCTTGTATAAATGTTTGAATGAAGACATATAAATGTAAATATATGAAATTTAAATAAAATAAAATAACTTGATAAAGCTACTGTGTTAGCAAAACATGCTGTGATATATGTTTATTTTTCAAATGAAGTTTGTGGAGATCAAATCGTGAGGTGTAGTTTATGAAAAATTAACATCTCAGGTACTCAACTATTGAATAACTTGAACCAAATGCACCATAAGGAATTGAAATCTGTCGGTTGACTTAGGAGTTATAATTTTTTTAGGTTTCAACCTTCTGCTGTCTATATAATGGAATTTTTACGAAACGTAATGAAGGAAAATCTTCAATGTAAGATTTTCACTAAACAGTTTAGAAAACCGTAACAATTAATGCCGTATTTATAAATCATCTCTATCAAATGAAATGAAGTTCATGAAAAAATAATGTATGTATCTAGTTCCACTGTATATATGTGAAAACTATTCCCATCTGTCTGTCTAAATGCGATGAAGCCAAAAACTTCCAAACAGATTCAATCACGGTTTTCACCAATGGACAAAGTGATTTGAGAGAAAGGTTTATATGTATGATTCTTCAATGTTATGTTTGAAATATGACAATGATTCTTGAATGAATCGAAAAAAATCAAGACAAGTGAGAGTTTCCATCGAAAACGCTACGTAATCATTTTGGGATATAAAAATAGGCATGCATTTTCTGCTACCCTCCCAAAGCCGCGGTGGGTTACTAGACATCTAAAATGCAAAAAATGTGGTGCATTTTATTCGACTATATTATAATAAGTAACTTTTGGTTGCACTTTCCAATCGTTCACATCTTGTCATATTTAATAACATCTCCCAACATTTTCAAATCTCTGAACACCTGAAGAAGCATAATTTTCAGTTTTAAAATTAGTATTCCGATGTTGCAGTATTTTTACAGGATGAGGCACGCAGTAGTAATTCAATTATCTGTAAGCAAAACCCGGAAACGAATTAGATAACGGTCGATTTTTGTGATATTCAATCTACAAAAACCACACATTAAAACCTATCTCGATCTATCTCTGCCAATTTAGCCAAAAACATAATTCCGAGCATCTAAGGGGGAAATTTGATATCATTCGTCTCTGTAATTTCATTTAGGAATACGACATGCGATCGATGTCATTTACCGATTGAGATAGAAGTTGATGCTTGAAGAATCTTAAGTTCCTTCGCTTTTGCTCTCTGCTGATTTTCCCTGACTCACGCTGTTTCCTCGCATTCACTTTCTGGTGATGTAATATAGCTTTCCTTTGTTTGTGTTATTCGGATTTGCACGAAAAGGGCTAATGGAGAATGGTGATAAAATATATAGAATTTCAGATTCCAGTAACCTCGCCTTTTATTTCATTTTTTTTAAGTATTGACTGGACAAGCTTGAAATAGTTACAACTGTAATATTGTAAATATTGAACTGTAAATATTGATTGTTTGAACTACATTACAATGATGAAACCTATTCAACCAATCGTTCAAAAGAACGACTGGTTGATATCATCGAAATTTTTCATATTGGTGCTATTATGTGGATATAACATCTTTCAATTGTTCGCTATGACTTCCCTGGGTGGAGCGCATTGAAAACGTCCAACTTTCCATGACTAGCCATGAAACAGGCTGAATTTGATTGATGGCATAGGTTATGTTGGCTTTGAGGACCGCTGTGGTTTGTAGCTTATTCACATACAGCTGCGACCCAAGAAAACCCCACTAGAAAAAGTCTTAAGGGGTCAAATCGCACCGGTATCCAGTTCACATCACCTCCACGTAAGATGACTGTGCCCTCAAATCGTTCTTGCAGAATGTCCAATGTTAAATGAGCGGTGAATCACGTAGCGCCGTCTCGTTGAGATCATTCAATTCAGGTCAAACGAAGTTAGTAATCCCTGATGGCCTGTCCAACATCGTTCTCAGATAAATATGGGCCTATAACGACGCCAGCCCAAAATCTACACCAAACAGTGTCTTTTTTGGTACGCATTGAACGCTCTTGGATCTCATGTGGATAGATATCGTCCAAAACTCGACAATTTTGTTTGTTCACGTACTCATTCATCCATAAATGAGCCTCATCCCTGAAGATGATTTTTCGATGGAAATTAGAGTTAGTTACCAATTGCTTCAGTGCATATTAAGCGAGCATAATTCGTTTACCTTTAGTTCCTGGGTCAGTTGAATTTTGTACGGGTGCGGGCTCAAGTCACGATGCAAGATGTTTGTGGTGTGCGGAAGACCGAGTTCTTGTGAGCGATGCGAAATCGACTGCCTCGGATTCTCTTACACACTCTCACAGACAGCGGCGATGTTTTTGTCAGATATTGCGTTTCGTCGATGTGAGGGTGTTGTTTGATCATTTGCTGGGGAAGTGAACTCAAATTCATTCACTATGGGCGAAGCGCGCAGTACGTTGGCTGAACAGAACACGTATTTTCATAAAACAATTTTATTATTGGCACGTGTTGTTGAATGATATATCTGTCCATGGTGTTTTGACAAAAGAGACTGAATAAATGACAACTAATCTGACAAATGTAGCTTTAACAAGATGGCCGTTATCAATTATCAAATTTCGGTAGTCCCTGTTGGAAGATCCTATAAACAAACTTTGTTTTAGCCGATCAAATGATTATTTTATTCCATGTTTTACCAAAAAAACATTTTACAGAACAAATAGGTATTCATGCTACATAAAATTTAGTTTCTGAAGTGTAGGTACTCGAACAACGAAAACTCGAGTAAATGAATGGACATTTACGTCAACCTGCGAATTTCCACACATATTTGAATCATTATTAAATACAGTTAGGATATTTGAATGGATCAGGCCGATACTTGATGAAAATCTATATCAAATCCCACTCATAAAATTCATTTTGATTTTCACCATGGAAGGTTAACGAAACGGCGATAGGATTTGATTAACTACTTTTATATTGAAACACTTTATGTTCTGAATACATTATTATGTCCTTTGGTCCGATGAGATAATTATTTCTAGTCTATGATTTAACTTCTTGAGAAGATCGGATACATTTTTTTCTTAACTAGTGAAGGCAGGTAAATACAGGTAGAAATACTCATTCACTAGTGAAATTATATTTAACTGAATCGAATAATATACTAAATATGCATGAATTGGTTAGCTGGCTTCTTCAGAGGTTTATTCATCTTGATGATTTACCTATAACTGGTGATTTCTAGTTCGTAAGTTGTAACGCTTAATCGGATTTGGAATCCCAACATTCACACTTTATTGTGAGATAATTAGTTGACCTAGTCATTAAACTCAGGTATAAATGTTCGTTAAACTCAGGTATAACTGTCATTAATTAGTTCCTAGATTATTATTAGTTTCTAGGTAGATAGTAATATTTCAAAAAGTGTATATAAATCAAAATATTTGTAGAATTCAGTTTGTTGTTGTTTGTTGTTGAAAAAGCTACTGTGCAGCGAAACACGTGTTGCAGATTTGTTAATCTGTTCTAGTGAAAATCTCACAATGAAGTGTTTTTCAAAATACATCAACTTCAAAATAGTTTTTGAGGTAAGTAAACAACTGACAAATAGCTGAGTAATATGATTGAATTTTATTATTTTCACACTATTAAGATGGATTCCGTAGCGGGTCCAAGTAATGTATGAAGAAAGCGGAAGTTTATGTCGTTAGAAGAAAAACAGATTGTAGAGTGTACGAAAATTTAAAAAATACACTCCGTACAGTGGAAGCTGTAGCCCAGTGTTCATTTTTAACGGGAATAACAGTATCGATAATTGAACGCATTGTACGTGAAAAAAGGTGACTGGGATTGTGCAAGCTCCAAAAGTACATTGTCGTGGTGGAAAAAAAATTGAATTGGACGAGTACCAGAAAAAATTCGTACGCTATACCATTCATTCTTTCTTTTTTGAGAATAAAGCGCCAACCCTCGAATCCATTAGGACAAAGTTAATGGATAATGATCTCATTCCAAAAATGAGCAAAGAGAAGTTAAGGAAAATAATGAAAGAAGATTTAAAATTTATATATGCCAAAAGATCCTGTAAATCTGTCTCAATAGAAAGAGAAGAAAGATATAGTCTCATGGCGACGGAGATGTCTTCGCTGTATTAGAGAAATACGTTCTGCTCACAAAAAGATTTATTATCTGGACGAAACGTTGGTGAATGCTGGTCACACACTATCTAAGATCTGGCAATATACTACTGTAACTAGTCATCGTCAAGCATTTGTGGACGGTTTATCAACAGGGTTACGCGGACCAACGGGTAAAGGGCAACGACTAATTGTCGCCCATCTTATCCAAAAAAACGGAGGATGGTTTGAATCCCTTCTTTCACGAGTCGAGCCAAATTCGGTAATAATAATGGATAACGCTTCTTATTACAGCCAATTAGTAGAACACCTGCCAACTATGACCACCAGAAAAGCAGACATACAGAGTTGGTCAGGACAAGAAAGGAATTCCATTTTCCGAGGACATGGTTAACGCTGAGCTTATGAGTGTCATTGAACAGCATCGTGACAGATATCGCCAGCATGTGGTGGATACAATAGCTCGTGCTGAAGGCATCACCATTTTGAGACTTCCTCCTTACCATTGCGAGTTAAACCCGATATAATTAATCTGGGCTCAAATTAAGGGTTACTTAGCTCGTGAAAACGTGACATATAAAATTTTTGATGTCCAACGTTTATTAGAACTCGCTGGAACGGATACGGAAAGAAGATTGGGCTAATGCTGTAGCCCATGTGATCAAGGAAGAAGAGAAAATGTGGAAATTGGACGAGATGGTAGACATTGTTTTCAACCAAATAAAAATAGATTTAAGTGTGACTGGAGATTCCTCTTCGGACGAGTCTATGGATTCTGAAACTTCATAAGCATAACATAGGTAATTATTTTTTTGCTTTGTAGTTCTCTTTCTACATAAAAGGAACATAATAATATTCATCGCGTGGGCAAAATGAACCAATGAGACCAACAAGTATCTTGAAGATACCTATGATGTTTCTTTGTCTTAGAAATTTTTCAATCATCGACGGATTTTACGACATATCGATCGATCGACAATAACCATTCATTCAGAATTTTACTTCGAACATACCTATAACAAAGAAAATTTGATTATTTGACATGCCTATTGGGTCTCAAATTTTTTGTGGTTAGAAATTATAATGTATTGTTACGCCCATGACGATCAAGTAAATTTGTAAGTGAAATGTTTTGTCGTAACTCTCTCATATACTATATTGTGTAGCTTCCCTTTCGCATGGTTCAGTCACATGATCTCAACTCCTCACACAGCGATAAGAAGCTTTATCAAATAATTTTTATTCCTGACTCTGTTAGGAAAAATCTGTTTTTCCGTTAAACAGCTGTCGCCCCCCTACGAACGACAATTCTAAAAAAACGAAACTCGTGCGAGCTAAGGACTGAAGAGGTCTAACTTTTCAATGTGTGATTCCTAATACATTGTATAGATTGCGTCCTTCAGTATCCTTTTGAACTGAACCCAATAAAATGTTTTTTTCTAAGATCATACACTCAATTTAAAAAGTTATCGCTATAGTGTTCACGAAACATGAAAAAATACCTCATCGAATATCATAAAACCATTACTTGTAATTCAACCCAATTTATTGGAATGGAAATATTTCTTACAAGACTTCCAAGGGATGGTAAGGGAACTCTTGAAACTTTTCCACCCTAAAATGTTGATCGATATTCGCAGACATCATCTGAATGTAATTTCATGAGAGTGATTGAATTTTGCAATTAAAAACCTACGGAACTTTCCTGAAGCTATAAATGTTTCCTACAATGCCTCCCACTGCAAAAAAGTTAATCAAAGAAATAAATTCACTTGGAACAGCGTTTTCTTTCCACCTTTCCTAAACTTCTGCAATTTTTCTTCCGTAAGTTTTCTCATTAAACGTTAAATTATCAACTCTAATACCTACCAACGAAAAAATGTTTTCAACGATTTTTACTTCATTACTTCAATTTAACTTCTCTATTTTCAATTATAATTGATCACTAAAATGTGATTTTGCCGTAAGGGATTTATAATCGAATATGATTTTTACTTTACTCTCTCTCTGAAATTCGAATATATCCATGCAGTGACATACATAAATTTGTGAGTAGTATATTTGTGAGTAGTAATGGAATGGGATGGTGTTGAATACGTCAACCGTCTGAGAGGTTCAATGTCAATTAATCCATTTCCCCAGACATCATATACAGGACTTCCATAAACAAAAATCTTCAGATGATCCCATGAATATAAATCCAGAGCATTTTCATCAGGACTGTGAGCTGGCCTAATTTAAGATCTTTCGGCGATTAGGATAGGTGATGTCGAGAATCTGAGAATAAGAACATGAAAATGAATTGGAGCTCCTTCGCGCATAAATAACTTGATTTTTACAAGTACGAATATAAAATGGGTGAATGATTTCGCAACAAGTCCATGTAGAATTACCCTGTTGATGTTACTGGTGAAAACCTGTACCAATTAGGTAGTCAACAGTTATTCCTATCCAATTGGGTATTCACCAATGATTCCTACATAATTATTTAATGAAAATGTTTTCTGAAAATTATATATTTTATCAAAATGGGGATTTTTTTGATCTCAAAATGGCCACAGTGGCCATTCGTAAATAAAATGTTTGGTGTGCCATCAACACGATAATCTCGGATGAAAATTTCCGAACAGTAGAGCTAGGACTAGCTTTTATGATATTGGTATGGAGAGTTTCTTTTTACAATTTTTCGAATGGTTTTTGAGCTCATTTCAAGCTGCTGTATAATCTTCCTGGTACTAAGTCATCATCATCAATTTGTAATGAAAAGCAGATGAATCTATTATTGATTATTTTGTAATTATTTCATCTGTTACACTACAAGCAGTCCGATAAATATTTGTTACAAGCAGGAATATCGCACCAGAAGACAAACCCCTATGCCCCAAAGCAAAATGGAATATGTGAACGGTGGAATCGTGCAAATGTCTGATTAACCAAACAATTCTAGGCAGAAGCAGTAAACACTGCAGTGTACTCGAAGAACAGATCAATCTCATCAGGTCTAAACAAGAGTACACCATTTGAGGCATTAACTGGGGATAAGCCAGACGTCAGTCACTCACGCATATGCAGCAGTAAAGTAATGATACACATATCAAAAGAGAACAGACTCAAGTGGGACAAAAAGAGGTAATTACCTCTCGTCAGTACAGGAAATATTCTACTCAGACAGCAAACCGTGATACCACGGTCTGCAGATGCTCTACTTGAAAAATTTCAGAATGGTCCTGCTGCTGGATGAACGAGAAAGATATGCGAGACAAGCCTCCGTGAGGAATGTTGTATAAATGTCTGTCGGATATAATTCAATACCCAGCGTGGTATTAGCCGGGGAAGTAGTTGTTTTCCGACAGACGTTTACCACACCCTATTGTATAGGTAGTTGGGAGAGATTAATATTTCGAAATGTATTGCCAAATATTTATTTCCTTATACGTATGTATCTCTCCTTGATAGTTTTTACTTTTGATCATCTACTGAGTTTTAAAATTTGCATTCAAATTATCAAGTTTCGAATATATGGTAATTGCGTTTAGTATTTCCAATGAAATTGACAAAATTTCCATACTTAGTTATTCAAGTAACACTTTCTTGTGAAATTTTCACTGGAAGGTGCAAATACTGTGTTACTCTTTTCTGATTATTTTATTTATGATAATGGTAAATTTTTGTTTCGAGGGCACCCGGCGATTTTGAAAAAATTTTTGAGTGTACTTACGTATTACTTCGGATTACGAATCCGAAAGAAAAATGCGGCGCTCTCCCTCATTTATAAAGTTCAGAAAAGGGCAACTTTTCAGCCTTTTCTTTCACAAAATAAACTATTTTAAAACACAAGCATCTATTCAATAGGTCACCTTACACCTTATTTCCCCTTCTTTGACACTTTTCATTTTAATAATGAACATTTTTCTTATAAAAACTCAAATGATAGCTATTTTCAATGACAATCAGTCAGGACAAAAGTTGGCAAATAATAGTTGTTTGCATTAAGGATCGAAGGTCCAACTCAGTTCACCTCGAACTTCACTGTTGAAGATCTCTTTCATTTGGACAACTGCGTTTATGTGGAATGAACTTCCTGAGAACGTTTTTCTAAATGGATTTGTACTCCAACGATTCGAATCCAAATTCAAATCCAAATCGCTTCTTTCGCTTAGAAACCGCTTTCAGAGCGGCTTGAAGATTTTTCTATAGTGCTTGTATTTTGCTCCTTGAAAAACAACCATATTGATATTCTATTATCCGCTTGGAATATTTATGAACTTCAGAATTGCTTGCTGATTTATTTACCAGAGCATTATAAGCATTATACATTTATAGAAATGTTAGGTTTAAATGAATAGAGCCAACAATTAGGGTTGAAACATTCATTGCAGATAATTATATTTAATACATATACGTATTAGGAATCACACGTTAAAAGGTAAGACCTCGTTAATCCTTAACTCGCACGAGTTTCGACTTCTGAGGGTTGTCTTTCGTAAGGGTGTTACAGCTGGTTAACGAAAAAACAGATTTTATTCAGTTTTTTCATACAGTTTAGTTTTTGCTAAGTTGGAGTGTAGAATTAGTTATTGAAATATAACAAAAATAAGCAACTGGTACCACATGTCTAGATATGGTGTCACATTGTCTGTTGTTCTGTGAATAAAAATAATGTTAAGTTAGTTCTCAGTTCCATGGTTGTTTCATTCAATAGCTGTCATATTATTCATAAAAATAATGGAACATTTCTCAGGAGATATATCATTCAACTCCATTATTGGCAAGTGCGACAAATTTTTAACAGGAAAACAAAATTTTTTTCATTCGAAAATAATTATTTATCGACTTGTTTGTGAAAGAAATTGTTTTCGATATTCCAAAACTTGCCTCAATGAAAGCATAATTGAATTCAAATTTGACTGTACAGAAGTTGTTTCTATTGAGAAACTTTTCCATTAACCAGAATAAGACAAGATGACAATCACCCAACAGCTATTAGGATATTCGAATACTGTATCAATCACAGCATGTTAGCTTCCCCCGGGCCATCAGTCTTATATCAAACAAGCGATTCACCCTCTTACCGGAAGTGAAGGAGGACACATGACATTCCCCTCCTTCAGAGACAAATCTGTGTAATAACTATTTTCCAAGAACCGAACTGCGGCGTACAAAACGGAAAAATGTCACAAGGGAGATGATATCACGTCAATTTTAATTGCAGGCAGTACGTCTTTCTAGCAATATATTTTTTTCATTTTATGGCTTTTTCTTATTTTTTTATTGATTGTCAGTTATTTTTTAAGTATTTAAATAATTTTTTAAAGAAAAAGGTTGAAATGATAAGTTTAAAATGCGTTGTTTTAGAGCTCTTTTATGAAAACTACTTGAATTTCGTCAGGAGGAACATTCCCCATTGGAAAGTTGTTGATAGGTACCAATGGAATTGTTAGAAGTTTCATTAATTTGTAGGTCCAGTGTAGTACGCTTTACTTTCATTCCGGCAACGTTAATAATTTTAAAATTACCAATATTATTATTGTCGCGCCCTATCAAAAATCATCGAAGGGTAAAATATCTTTATGATAGTCCAAGGAATATTTCTTTGATTTTTTATGTTTAATGAACATCCTGTATATTTCTACAATATTTCACCAATGTTTTCAATGTTTAAATATATCGTGGACTGTATGATCTGTTTTTGATGAAAATTTTGTAGATAAATAAACGTCTATATTGAATGACAATTGCTTGTACACTTTTACTTGAAATATTGTCTTGCAAAATATTGTGCATTTGCTTACGTTTTGGACAGGGTCCTAAAAACATTTTTCTTTGGGATGCCCTAACTTTAAGCAATTCAAACAAACTCTGAGTTTTTTGCTTTTTCTATCCTTTCTGTGAACGACAGAATTTTAAACGAATCACATGAATAGATAAGATGTTCACCTTTGCAATAATTGCATGTAGGATTAGAAAAAATAGAAACGTTAACTTGAGATTGCCTTGCATTATTTTTAAGAAGAAAAATTCTATATTTGTTACCAGGATAAGAAACTTGATTAGTTTGTAATGTTTCCAATACATCGGCTTCAGATTTTAAAAATGAAAAAAGTTCATCCAATGTGGGCAGTTCATTAACAGTTTAATTTTCCCCCCATTGACGTTGCGTATTTTTGTCCAACTTGCTAACTACCACTTGAATAACAAGTAAATCCCATGTCTCAACGGGCTGTTTTAACACTCTGAATGCTGTCATATGTTTTGATACAGTATCAAGTAACTGTTTAAATGGAGATGCTGGTTTTTTTGTGATCAGATCGATACCAAAAATTGCTCTTATGTGATTGTATTCTTGTATTATCAAATCTTCTACACAAAAGTTCCCAAGCAGCCTCATAATTTGGCTCAGTGAATTCAAGAGTGTCAATAACTCGCTTAGCATACCTCATAGGAAGGAGGATCTTAAATACTGGAATTTCTGAATGTTACCTATGTTCAAATTAGTATGGATAATAGAAATTAAATTAGATTTTAATTCAAGCGAATGTTCATAATCTCTTTTGAATATTGGTAATTTTATAGTTGATTGACTGCAAATCAAATGACAGACGAACTTGTTGGAGCCGACAATGGATTTACTATGCTTTGACCTGAAACCGGTCCTGAAATTTGACCTCAATTTGGGCCTGCAGTCAGAAAGAGTTGTGACAAATTAAACATATATTCTTTCAGAAAGGCTAATAATGTATAACATTTATTTTCAAATTCTTCAGCAACCTCAATTTGTTCCTCCAATTCTTGTTCATCGCATTCAGTTTCTATGCGAGACTGAATTTCTTGAAACTCTCACAANACAGCTGAAACTTCCAAACTAGATTTTGAAGTTTACTCATTAGAGGAGAGTTTAATGCAAGGTTGAAGTAAAACCTCACATCCGCCTCCGCTTGTTTATGAGGGTGTTTTTTATGAAGAAGTGAGTCATTCCGCGTTGCAAAGCTGCAAAACTATGAAGTGTGAAATATTTGCTTTCAAAAATAATTCTTCGTGTCAATATTCCTTGATATTTTCTGGGTTTTCAACTTTCCAAAATATGAAAAATGAGGAAGTGGATTTGTGATCCGACACCAGGTCTCATCAGTGGTGTAAGGCTGAATCTGTGAACACAAGCACTACAGGAAAATCCTTGAGGAGCTCTAAGAGCGGTGCCTGTGCTGAAGTAGTGATTCACATTGGATTCAAATCGCTGAAAATTGGATACATTTGGAAAAACGTTCTCAGGAAGTTTATTCCACTCGAAGGCAGTTCTCCAAATGAGAAAATTCTTGAACAGTTGAGTTCGAAGTGTACTGAGTTCAACCTCAAAACGATGAGCAGCCACAGTTCCTCGCGTATTTCTGATATGTACCGCTCTTGGTGGAATCAAATGTACCAAGTTACTTGAACACGTTCCGTGAAAGTATCGTGATTCAACATCAGATAGCGCTGGATTGACCCGTCATATTTCATCAGTTGTGCTAGGCTGAAACTCTGAACTGTCTTAACAAAACAGGGGAGATGATGGCATCTCCCCTCACGATGAGGCCATCTGTGGAATCGACACAAAATTCAATTCCCGAATGTCAAGGACAAATAAGGCTTCTTGAAGCTGTCAGTTTCAAAGCCAAGCTTCCACATTGACCACAAAAAATGTTAGCTAATGGTGGCAACGTCCCAAAAATTAGAAGTACGTTATTACCANGCGGTCTGGAGTTGGACACTTTTGCAATTCAAATATTTCAACCCATCCGTTGATTTCCATAATTATTATTCAGCCATGCTATTACAATAACTCCATGATGTACCTACAGAAGACGCATCTTTAAATTCAGGCGATCCTGCACTGGTGAGTTATGTTATGCGTATGGAAAATACAAAAATTTTCAATTCATCAAAGGGTATTGATAGTATGTTTTATTTTTGAATAAATTAGTTTTGACTCCCTCCAGAAAAGTGGGCATTTTTGACTTATGTGCTTATTCCCACTATACGCAGATATATTCATGAAATAGACTCCAAATCACGCTTTTTATTCTAACAGGTTGTTTCAAATGTTTCGTCCATTTTTATGAAACTACTTTTTCCAACATAACATAAGTCGATCAATTCTGTCAGAAAAAACATTGTGTGCTCAGGATTCGATGGAGTCGACGAAAGCCGTTTTCATCTGGTCCTGTTTGGCGAAGGTTTTACTGGAGAGAAAGTTATCGAAGTGCTTGAAAAGGTGGTAGTCGGTTGGCGAAAGGTATGTCGTATTAGGTGGGGCGCAGGAATTCGGACGGTGATTTGTGAAACGTGCGAACGGGCATTGACGTGGAGCAGGATCGTATCTCTTCTATTGACCAGTGCCGGCTGCTGTTGCTGACAATTTTTGGTACATTCCGTCGATTTCCGTTGATTGCTCCGGTTGCAGAAAGTTATAATCATTCACACCAGCCCTGACCACCATACAGAATTTGGAAAAAAATAATAGCATCATGGTATAGATTAGTACATACCGTGACATAGTAGAATACATCTTTATTAAGATATGGATCTACAAAAACACATAACATTCTGTATCTGTATCTTTAGAGTAGGGAGGGTGTGTGTAGGCCCGCAGCACTTGTGCTCCATTGTATATCCTCCTGAGGAGTTGTCTTCCTATTGTCCATTCTGTCCTTTACAGGAAGATGGACAGGTCACTAGGGGACATCTCCAGGTGTAAGCCAAGACTCGTCGAACACACACTCTCTTATTGACAATAACTCCGGACACTCGCATAGGATATGCCTGACAGTTTCATCTTCCTGTTCACACATCCTGCATAGAGGTGTGTTTACTAGCCCCATATTATGGAGGTGTTTCCTTAGTTGACAGTAGCCAGTCAGAAATTCAACTGTTAAGCGTAGATTTTTCCTTTTGTCATCGCCAGATATTTCTTCGGGCGAGCTTCCCAGGGTCGTTCAGGGTTATGCTGACAAGATTGCATCCTTTGATACCATCCCATCTCTTTAGGGAATGAGCATAGGTGT
This sequence comes from Leptinotarsa decemlineata, assembly GCF_000500325.1. Classification (NCBI taxonomy): domain Eukaryota; kingdom Metazoa; phylum Arthropoda; class Insecta; order Coleoptera; family Chrysomelidae; genus Leptinotarsa; species Leptinotarsa decemlineata. Next base: position 21,647 of record NW_019290521.1, on the reverse strand, counting down.
AACATTTAGCGAGTTCCGCAATTGTCGAAGTCATTAGGCCGTAGGCGTCACCAAGTCCTAAAATTCTTAGTCCAACTGCTTTCTTGGCTAAAGAGTCGGCAATGCATAACATTAAAACAGACAAAACGTTTGAAACCCTAATATTCAGCTCTACTAAAATTGGTTATTTTCATTCCATCTTAAGTTTAGACACTCTTACTTTTGGAATAATTTTTTCTAGAAATATTGGAAAACTAAGGAATCAAATTTTATGTATTTTACTCAACTGGAACTGGTGATTTTCATTTTATTGAACCTTATATTTATTGAAATATATTAATAATGTTCAGGCCTGACATACACTGTCATAACAAGAAGAGAAGCTGAGGCCATTTATATCCTGACATAATTCTGCCTTCGAACACTTAATCATTTTCATGCTTGGTGGCCTCTTCCTGGTCTGTATGGATAAAAATTCCCGCAACATAACATAAAAACGGTTATGACAACCGAAAAATAATGAGTAGTAGATGCTGAAAAGTTTCCCAAACCGGAAATGTTGCTCGACTCTTTTCCATATATAACCATCCACAATTTCCGTGTGTCCCCGGAGATTTTCGATTGGCGCCATGATACAACCGGAGGAAAGAGCGAGGAGTTTAGAAAACGGAGGAGAAAACTGCGAGATAAGGTAGAAAGTTAAACAGAACTGACTGCGAAGTGAAATCGATCGGAAGGGATAAGAAATTTCCTAACTGAACGGCTGTGTGTTGTTTCATTCATTTGGTATGCACTTGTATGGGGAGAATGGAAAGGTAATGGGTTCAACTACAGATCGAACTGAAAGGAAATGCCAATAGTTGAACAATATGTTTGAAATGATCTCAACATTTTTTCTGGTCGGATTCTAGAAGTATAACATGAAAGTTCGCTACAAATTTGTAAGAACAAGAAGAATGAACTGATCAACAAAAATGACCTTGATGGTCCACCAGTTTTTTGTAACACATATTATGAATAGATTGGACAGACAAATTATTTTCAATAATCATCAAGATGCAAAAATTAAAAAAATAATGGAACATCGTATTTTCGAATTTTGAAGAAACTAATTATTTTTTTAACGAAAACTCCTGTTTATTACACTTTTTCTGAAAAACAAGCAAAACAATTATCGATAACTTTTTTCAAAAAACTGAAAACAAAATCAATAATGCACTTTTTCTGAATGTACCTTGATTGTTTAATGTCAGTAGGAGGAACAATGAATTGAACAACTGCACATCCACATAGAAAGCCTTGAAAAAAAATCAATACTGTCATATAATGTCATAAATGTTTTTGTTGATTGGAAAGTTATTGAGTGTACTCTCTAAAGGGAAAATTGTTCTGAATTATACCCCCTCTGCACCAATCACACAAAAAATTAAAATTCAATATATATATATATANATTTTTGTTTCGAGGGCACCCGGCGATTTTGAAAAAATTTTTGAATGTACTTACGTATTTTGATGCGTACATTACGAATCCGAAAGAAAAATGCGGCGCTCTCCCTTATTTACAAAGTTCAGAAAAGGGCAACTTTTCAGCCTTTTCTTTCACAATATAAACTATTTTAAAACACAAGCATCTATTCAATAGGTCACCTTTACACCTTATTTCCCCTTCTTTGACACTTTTCACTTTAATAATGAACATTTTTCTTATAAAAACTCAATATAAGAATGAATGCTTCTCCTGGTGACACTCTTCTGTTTCTAGGTTAGTTACTAGTGACATTTCAGAAAAAAGCGGTTGTTATTTGCCGCTGCCTACGATTTCGAATTCGTGATACACTTCCAAAAATCAATTTACGATCTAAAGAATGAAGGTAAAAAACATTTGAATTACTTTAAGAATATTGACTGCATCAGTCGTGCCAACCATGCCATCAACCTTAAAAACGTAAAATACAGAGATATGTAACCAAAAAGCAGCTCCGTACATTTTATAACATTTTTATTGGAAAAATATTCATTATTAAAGTGAAAAGTGTCAAAGAAGGAGAAATAAGGTGTAAAGGTGACCTAGTGTATAAATGCTTGTGTTTTTAAATAGTTTATTTTGTGAAAAAGAAGGCTGAAAAGTTGCCCTTTTCTGAACTTTGAAGGGCCGTAACTTTGTAAATAAGGGAGAGCGCCGCATTTTTCTTTCGGATTCGTAATCTACGTATCAGAATACGTAAGTACACTCAAACATTTTTTCAAAATCGCGAGGTGTCCTCAAAATGAAAATTTACCTGTATTGGAAAATCGTTCACACACAGGTTTTTTCTTTGCTTTATCTGGGGGTGCTGTGTCTTTGGAAACTAGAAAGCAAGTTACTGTCGCCTTATCAAACACAGAGGCAGAGTCCATGAATATTGCGGATTGTTGTCAAGAAGCCATATACCTAATGAATCATATATTATGTGATAACTATTTTCAATGACAATCAGTCAGTCAGTCAGGACAAAAGTTGGCAAATAATAGTTGTTTGCCTTAAGGATCGAAGGTCCAACTCAGTTCACCTCGAACTTCACTGTTGAAGATCTCTTTCATTTGGACAACTGCGTTTATGTGGAATGAACTTCCTGTATTTACCCGTTAATTATAGATTACTTTCTGTTCTGATTGGTTTCAAATCTTGCAAACTGTAATTTTTCCATACAATTTCATCAATTATTTTAAACTCAACCAAATTGAAGAGATAGAGCCAATATCTATAGATATTCATAATCAAGTTTGAATTATTAGATATGTGAAATAAGCCCAGATAAATGGAACAGCCCACATGAGGAAATAGTTTCGAAGGGATTGCTTGTATCAGCTAGATTCTACAAATTTGATTCGCAATCTCAAACGGCACGTTGCGAATGCAGTTTAAGTGTAATAAATATTTTCTGAAAGTTCATTGCTCCCTTTATCAAAATCGATAACTTTTCAAAATTTCATTGTGACACTAATAAATTATACGGTAATGTGGAAATTCAGAAATTGTATTTCACCCTTTCTGGACATCATCAATCATCGATAAAGAATAGTCGAATAGGAGAATCTACTGGACTGATAATTTCAAAATGATTGGAGATTGTTAATTACCATCTTTCATTCGTCAATAACGTACTACAATGAACTTCCCCTTATAGTGTAGACGAATTCGGAACAGCGTATTACTAGTATTAAGTGCGGTAGTCAAAAGGGCATAATCTGGTAACTTGCAGTTGCATGATGGATGGGAATAACAAATGGCTGCAATGACAGCGTACGATTATTTACGGACGGGCCGTAATTTTTCATGGCTCTAAATAAGCCATTGGTTGGACGGACTCGCACGCAGACATACGTGTCTGGCAGATCGAAAATACCCTATAAACAGTACGCCCTCCGTGCTAAACGAATATAAATGACAATATCGAATGGCAAATCTCGCTAATCTCGACCCTCTCTGCCGATTATCTTTCGATTATCGACCGTCTGGAAGTTTACGAGGGCCATTCCGATACTAATGAAGATAAAAAACGGATACTTCCTGTAATTCTTCATGACTGGTGTTTGTTTGACAGATCCCAATAAATAGTCTTTTCTTTTTGACAACTGATTTGAGAACATTTATCAGAAATCAGTGATTGAGTATCTACTACAAAACCTAAACATAATTTTCAATTCGAGACTATAATATGTCTTGTTCGATTGATGATCTATTTATTTTGTCGAAATTCAAATTGAATATAGGATGAAGAAAATCACTTTTGTCTGATTTCTACCAAGTTTTTTATATTGTTACGACCGGTTTCGGTTTGTTAAACCATTTTCAATGGTTACTTGGAAGATAACAATACTATTTCTCTTTTAGATACAAATATAATTCGCAGATATGACAATTTATGAATAACAGATTGGTATATTCAACCAACAAGTTCAGGGAGATATATTATTTATAATTCGTTTCATCAAAAATCAATGAAGATAAATCTAATTCCCTGTTTGAAAAATAGAATCGAAAAACTAGTTTATCTCTCACTTGAACAAAAAAAAATTCCTGTTATTGAAAAATATACTAAAAGAAAATCCTTTTTCAGGAAAATTTCTTAACAAAATTATTTTTACTACTGTCAGTAAGACAGAAAGTACGAATGATAATGATTATAGTCAGATTGAAGACAGAATGAAATATTTTTCTTCTTCTAATATTGGTAAATTATCTTCGAAATGAAAAAAATATCAATATTTGAAGTTATTGGACATATTAAAACACTGGGAAAATATTCTACACCTGATTTGAAAAAACCGAACGTTGTTTACAATATACCATGAAATAATTGTGATTTAAATTATCTATATGAGAACAACTTGCAGAACGTTATCAGGCGTAATAACTTTGAACAAAAGTGATTCAAGCAACAGTTTCATATTCATAAAGAAAATATGCCCAGAAAGCTATTTTACCAAATGGTCCTGATTACCACAAATCCTAATGATATGAACAAAAAACAGGCATTGAAAATCTAAGTAAAATTTACAATTATTCACTAGACATACATAAATCTCGGTAATATTCTCAATTCTCAATATATGTCAATATTAATATAGGTTACAAAAAGGAATTGAACCTTTATAACTGCTATTCAATTATATGCGAGCGCTTTCGACAGCTAGTCGTGCTGTCATCATTAAGACTCTACTCAGTTCAAGTAGAGCCTACAGTAAGGAGTTATGGAGCTTCAAATCCATTTTTTGTAACTTATAATTATATTGAAATAGTGAAAATGAAGGTAAAATAGTTGCATTATCCAATATGTGTGTGTATGTTCGGATAGGTTTCCGCGGTCAGCAGTATGTTGTCCTTGAGTTCGGGTTGAACCGCGTCTGGCATTTTGTATTTGACCGCGACCTCAATCTGTCTACTCTCCAGGTGTCGTCTCGAGTTCTCTCTAAGGTCTCAATCTGTTCAATCTAAGGAAGAAAAATTTGATATTAGTTTGGTTTATGTCCTGTTTCTATAGAATGTTGCGATAATGCATATGATTTCTTATTAAGCTTTCTATCTCTTTTATGTGAAGTTATTCTATCTTTGAAAATTCAAATGTTGTTCCAATATAATCCAAATTACAATTGTTACAAGAAATGTTATAAATCAAATCTGACTTTGGTAGTATCCGTTAGCAAACCATAGACAAGTTTGTTTGCCACTTTCTTGAGTGCTATGTTTGATATTAACTTCTGTTTCTACATCAAGACACTCAATAACTTTCATATTTGTATAATTTCCTGGACCCGGATGTCACGCAGCTATAGCTGCCTTCGTGGTGATTTTGATAGTTTTCTTGTAAACACAAGATCTATCAACTGAAACCACAAATGTGCGGTTGGCTCCTGTTGGTGGCTCCGTGCATTTGTATTTCTATCTTTTGGTAACCAAGTGGTGCCCATCCTTACACTTGGCTGCACCATACTGATGATGGGCCGAAAGCCCGAAACACTTGTCTATGGTTTGCCACTTTCAGAAACATCAACAAAGAACACAGGGTTACCTGATGTAACCCAAGTACAGGCAAATTTAAAGAGACATCCGGATGAAAGGAGAGGACAAATACCTGCACTAAGGCGTTCTATCCGTATGAAAGAACAAAAAAGAAGATAAAACGTTCAGTTTAAGTAGAGCCATGAAGATGATAGCTCAGCCTGCTATCGAAAAAATATCACAAAAATTTTGTATATGCACTTTGTTCATCAAGTTCTTAGCGAATTCCAAAATGATGTTGCTCTTATTGTACAGTGTCAAAACAATGAATTAACACGTTATAGCATTTTTGTAAAGTTCAACATCGAACTACTTGAAAATGAAACTATGTAGAATCCTCCAGAATGAAAGTATTATAGAATAATAACGGTAACAATGAATATTTAAAATCTTTATTAAATATCGTTATACAAAAAATCATACTGTTTGAAAATTATAAAAATGTCAGTCTTTCGAATCGATGTGAAATACTAAGAATCACTCTTCCCACACAAAACCACCCTCGTATAAGTGACAGGCTTGATGGTAGAGGTTATATAATGGTTCAATAAGATTCTTAAATCTCACTTTGGCCACTTTCTGGCCCACTGATTCTGGTTAGGGGATGACGCCCTGTGTCTCCGGTACGTCTCCCAATCTAATGGATTGTATTTTTAAGTCGATGTGACGCGTGATTCAGACAGTGGTTAAACGATGAGTTCACTGATTTATGTTCTTCAATACTATCGAGGCTCACTAATGGAAGTGAAGAAAAACTTATCAATTTCTGAAGTGGTTTTTTTCTAAAGAATCTATGAAAAACATCATTTTCAAGCGAATAAAGTCAGTGTGGAAAATATCCATTTTTGATTTTTCGTTCCCTTGTCAGAAATTGAGGAGAATATCGATACTTACTTTTCATCCTACATCATACACAAACTTCAACAATAAGACACGTTTTTTTAAGACAAATATTGAATGAACAAAACGACTATTATTTATTTTTCCTAGTATTTTTGGAGTTATGACTTCTTATGGGAGGTAAACCGCTTTGTGCATAACGGTGCTAGTATGTCTGCCTTCCCTTTCTCCTCACTCTATAACATACAGCGCTAGCCATATCTCGAACATGACTCAGTGTTCAATATGTGGCTGACATATACTGTTGACAGTGAGTATATAAAGTGAAACTGTCACTGCTTTTGGGAGTGATTATAAAAAATGTAATGATACATAGAGAAAAAAACCTTTGAAAGATTTTATGGATGAATGACCTTACCTTATCATATGAGTATTGATGAAATTCAGTTAATGACCTAAGCTTCTCTCAAGTTTAACCATTTCAATATTGAATAGTTCAACATAGATCACTTTTAATATTTATGGTAAAACTTGAGGTGTAGGTCCCAAACAAATACATTGGATTTATTAGATGATTGTCAGACCAATGATCCATTATGGAGCAATTGCCTGGTGGCCAAAGGTTTTACAGAAAATGGCTCAGGCGAGGCAATGGAGATCCTTCTAGATTTACCTCATCCCCACATTTTTCTGAAGAGAGAAACTAATTGGACTGCATATAGACTTGTGCACATTGCCAATGGCACAAATCAATTTATTGCAGAGTACGACAGACTGCTGGTTGACACTAGAAGTGACAGCATTCTGAAAACGACCTATCACGTTATGCCTCCAACTGACAACTACGAACTCTCTTATAAAGTCCTGTTTCCGAGTAGGGAGGACTGGTTCTTCCGGGAGAAGGAAATATTAAGAGCAGATGATGGTTGGTTCACAGATGGATCAAAAACACCTCACGGTTCTGGTGCAGGTGTTTTCAGTTGCAGACCCAGGACAGAGATATCAACATGTCCAGGAACCTATGCGATTGTTTTTCAAACGGAAATTTACGTTATTGAATTGTGTGCGAAGATATTGGAAGGATCCAACCTCATACACAAGTCAATGAAAATATTCTCGGACAGTCAAGCGGCGTTGGGAACTCTTGGCTCCTACCGAACAACGTCTAAATTGGTAGCAAATTGCCCAAAACGACTCTCCTCGATAGAAATACTTAACAGATTGTCTCTGGTCTGGATTCCTGGCCATACTAGCCTGGAAGGATATGAGGCTGCTGACTCCATTGCAAAGGAGGGTGATGCAAGCAGCTTCATCGGACCAGAACCTTTCATTGGTATCGCTTTAGGCTTTGCCAAACATACATTGAACACCTAGATGGCAAGAATATTTATAGACTTCTGGCGATATTTTCCAGGATATAACTCACTCCGAAGCGTTCATTCACCATTCGCAGCTTGATACCAAACAGTTGTTGGACTACAGTAGGGATGAACTACGATCCCTAACAGGCCTCTTTACAGGTCACTATCGTCTGAGTCATTATATGCAGAGACTCGGACTGTCGGAAGACAGTGTGTTTTGCCTCTGCTTGGAAAATGATGAAAAAGCAGAGCATATACTTTGTGCCTGCTCCGCTGGGGACCGAATCAGCTTTTCAGAGTTTGGCAGAGCCGTACTTTTACCATCTGACCTGAAAGATCACTCACCATAATAACTAATCGGTTTCGTTCAAGAAGCTGGGTTTATTTGGTCGCGTGTGAATAGGTGTGAGCTACAATAAACCCTTTCGAGTTGCGGTGGAGGGTTGAATTAACCCACTCACTTTTGACCTAACCGAACCTAAGCGTATCAGTTTTGAGTTATCATTTCTGTCGCGCAGTTTAAGTTATCATTCTGTCAGGCGTCCCGAGATGTACCCGTTTTTTGATTTTAGGACAATCAATGATTTTCCTTCCTTACCAACGAGTAATTTTAAAAATTTTGTTTGTTGCCCTCTATTCATTTAGTTTGACTTCATGCTTTTTTTACTTCGTATATATTTACTGTTTTTGGAGATGATGGATGAATTTCAGGAAATTTTTAGGACCGCAAATATGCCATATTGTATCTGCAAATTCAATTCATCCATCACGTGCTACAAATTGCAAGTTGAAAAGTTAGAACTCAATAATCCTCAGCTCGTAGAAGTATCGACTTCTGCGAGTAGGGGGGCGACAGGGAGAATATATTGTTTTTAACAGTCACAGTTAGGCGATATATCAAGGAAAACCCTGACTCCATATAATTAACCTCACTCTTTTATGAACCATCTTCCGTTTAGAAAATTTCAAATATACTATCAAAATTTCGATATTGTTCTCACACATACTAGTAGAAATATCTCTATCAATACATTTTTCTGAAAATTTGTTGTGTCAGAAAAATTAATATATATCCTGATGGTGTTTCTAGTTATGTATGTATTAGTCTGCAAAACTAACAAGTGGGGACGCTTGAAATTTTATTGGGTACAGTTGCATGATGAGAGTTGACAAACCGAAACAACCGAACTTGAAATTGATTGGTTCTTTGTATTCCATTGATTGATTTCATCAATTATATTATAATTCGATTGATGTAGCCGTTACTCACTGGAAGAAGATCATCATGAAAAAGAGAAATGAAACTTTCTATATTATTTACCAAGTTCATTTGTAACTAACGTTACTGCAGTTCCGTCCTATAAGAACATTTTCATTTCAGTTTATTGTATCATTTCAAGTTTATTGTGATAGTTTGAAAATGTCATTATAGGACGAAACTACAGTAACGTTAGTTACAAATAAATGTGGTGAAAAAAAAAAGTTTATTTTCTCATTTTTCATAAATTATAATTCATTCGATGTCTGTCGTGTAAATATAATTGCTCATGATTCTTTCCCTTGGATTGAAGCTAGTTCATGTTGACAGCAATGAATGCATTCCGAAGAAGGTTTTTCTGTTTGTGTTACCAATCTTCTTGAGTAACATATTAGAAACGGAAGTTCATGAACTCGAAACCCTGTGAAGGGCTGAAATCACACAAAACACTCCGGAAAGAAAACAAGAACAAAATCGTTCGCTGGGAAAGTCGTATTAGCTATACTGACAAAGCTCTAGTTAAAACCACAATTCAAAGAAAATAAGAATAAACAGAGGAAGGTCAAAATCAACGAATGGAATTCTGCTGGAAACCATCTCGAAGTATTTGGTGAAAAGAATCTTCTGAATTGATATCAGAAAACTCAATTATTCTATTTACGAGGTGTAATGAGTGTTGTAATAATTATTTGCATTGATATCATTTTCATCCAGTGATTGTCATGACCACGCGAACGAAGGAACACTTATGAGGAAATGCGTCAACATTTTCGGAAAACACAAGAACCCATATATTTTTTGTTGTTTCCGGTTATGGTGTCTCCGCCTCTTTCACCCCTGACTAAGGGGTGAAAGTCACCTGAACCATTATTCCGTCATTAACAATAACACTTTAGCTTAGTTCTTTTGATTCAGGCATGGAGTTTGATCTGTATCATTTCGGAAGTAATGGTGGTTTGTACTCAAAGAAGTGATTGACTCAAAAGGCGCCAGTTAATCAAGTTAAGAGTTAACTAAGTGTAGGGAAGGACAAGACAATATTGATAAAATCACCTTACAATGACATTAATGACATGATGATGATGTTTGTTTTGGCATCTGCCAAAATCCCACATGAGTAAATAACTGCAATACATACGATATGAAAATACACACATATTTTTATAAGGAAGAACCCCAACTGCTCTTTATTGCACCCTGTTCCAGGTTTGATTTCTTCAAGAAAGTTATTGATGATGAGTAGCCTCCGGTCAAAAAAGTATCTTCGATTGCAATGGGAAATCTCCTAATGCATATTAAATGTTTTTCCGATAAAAACGGTGTCTTCGGGGAGTTATTTCTACCTGGATTTTTCTTTTTCAAGGTTTTATAGAGAAGTTCTTCCTCATCAAGAAGAAAAGTGAATAGTTTCAGTATATCAAATATTTTCCTGGTAACGGCATATTAGGACCATGCCGACAAAAAAACACATCACCAAACGGTACTTTATAATGCCAGTATTCCCTTTCCCACCTTCGGTCTCTCTCAATTTCCTTCCGGTCTTTAAACTTGTCAAACAACACTGGCATCAAATTCCAACAATAGCAGTCATTACCTACTTGATATTTTGAAACTATCAAACGTTATGTGCAAGATCGATAAAAATAATGACAATGATTTTCGGTAGTTTATGCAAAGTATGAGTCATAATTTATTTATGATTATATGATTTTCTTACTTTATAAATTCAGGTGCATAAAAATGGCAGCCAGGAATGTGCTGTAACAAATAAACTGAATTAACTTAGAAAAAGTGAATCACTAGACATAATTTTGAAAAAAAGCTATCAGCTACTGTTAATAGTGACGTTCTCATAAAATTCGTGTCTAATCAATTCGAAAAAGAAGTTGTCCATGACAAAGGAGAAATTGTAACCTCAAAATAATGCCAAAATGTGCATACCTCTACGACAACATCTACCATTAAAAAATGTAAAGACGAAATAAGAGTGCTTCAAAAACTTTTTTATCACCTGGAATCCGTGAATCCGTAAAAAGCGACGCAACTAGTTTGATGTCAGCAAAAACTATCACAGCCAAACAGAAATCAACGGTCTCTCATGAAATGATCAAACGCAGAGTCGTATTTAGAAGCAATGCTAACTCACAAATCAAATTGAATCCAAAGCAAGATTATTTACATGCCTTTGGAATTCACCCAAGTACCAGTGCATCTGGTCTGGAAAGTATACTAAAATCAACAGCACCAGATATAGATTTCCACTGTGAGGAATGGAATAAAACAGACAGATATGTATCTCTCAAGATCTCTTTCCCAATGACATTTGTGGACAAAGTATACGATCCGGAGATCTGTTCGGAAGGAGCTGAAATACAGCGATTCAAATTCAAGAAACATTTTCAGGAATCCAGCCTCTACAAAACCGTAACAACCTAATCTATATATCAGTAATGAAATAATTAACGGTGAATGTTCCATCACTGACGAATAAATTATCAAATTCAGAGATGCTAGCTGAAACTGAGTAACCTGACATCATATGTGTACAGGAACACTGGCTTGTGAAAGAGAACATAGACTACATGATTTTGCTTCAATATAAAATGATGACAAATTTCCATACAGCTCAAAAAAACATGTAGGTGCTATAATTTATGTAACAACAAAAAATATTTGATTGCTCTGAAATTGACTGCAGTATGTTTTCGGAAGAAGAACATTATGAGTGTTGTGCAATAAAAATGGGAAAGACCAATACAAGGTACCTATTAATAAATGTCTATCTGCCTCCCAATAGTGATTTCAACCGCTTCCCGGAAGAAAGTTAAAGGTTTTTCACGAAAGATTCAAATGTTTTTAATTACATTCTATCCTGCGGTGACGTAAATATCGTTTACTTCACGAACTCTGTGGAAAAGCAGCTGTTAGATGAATTACTAACCTGTTTTGGCTTAACACAAATGGCAAAATTTCAGAACCAAAAATTGATTACATTTTTATCAACTGCTCCAAATTAATAACCAGAGCATATAATAATGCAAACAAATGTGAGTGATCATTTGGCAGCTGTATGTGAAAAAAATTTAGGATCAACTTCAATGAAATCTATGACTCCGGACATGATATTAATACCGTGATGAAACATTCTTTTAATGATTCGAGTTTTGCAGTTGGATGAAATTGTCTGCAAAGAGTGGGCCAGCAAAATAGGGTCCATAACTAACTTATTCAAAAAACACTTCATTATGAGATTTTTCACTAAACAGTTCTACAAAAATGCAACACGTGTTTTTCCATACTTGTCTTTACTCTCAAGACACGTGAAGATACGCCCGAAGAAGCCATAGTATGGCTGAAAACATGTTCAATTTTTGTAAAACTGGTTAGTGAATATCTTGCAATAAAGTGGAATACGTTAGCAAAATAGGGTGTAACAAAAAGGTTGGGTTACAAAAAGCATTGAAGAGGAAAAAATAAAACTAAAAAATTTGTTCATTTCGATATAAAACCTAATCAATTATGACAAATGGCAAAATTATAGTAATGAGAAAAAAAGCTATAAGAAATTGATGAGTGAAGCAAAAAAGAACTATAACTATATGATTATGAAGAATTGTGAAAACAACATGAACATTCCAATGGTGTATCATCAGAAGTAGAAGACATACATTAAAAATCAAATCGCAGATATTTAAATAACTATAAGCAAGTTGCTGTCTCATGAGGTTGTTTCAAAACTTTTTGCGCGCACGTTTTACAATAGAATAGTTCAATTTTTGGACAAGAACAAAGTTCTGTCTGCCGTCCAATATGGGTTTCGTGCGGGGTAGGTCGATAGAGAATGCTATGTGCGATTTCATGGGTCATCATGGGTCTATAAAGGTATTGACTCAGGAAAATGTGTACCTGGTATTTTCTTCGATCTTTCATGTGCCTTGGATAGTCTACAAATAGATTTTATTTTACAAAAACTGTTCACGAATGGAATCAGAGGAAATGTGCTTGAACTCATACGAATGTGTCTAATCAATATATAATCCTATGTTAAAGTTGAAAACTGTTGTTCTGAGTATGCCTCGGAATACTTTTCGTATCCTACAAGGAACGCGGATGCACTCTCACTTACAAAGAACAATTTGAAAACATTTAAAAGATCTCCAGACTACGCAGGTATGAGGATATTCAATTACTTCCCAGAACATTCCAAAAAACTGAAACTTAAAAATTAAAAAAAAATAAAGGCATTCCTGTTTGCAATAACCTATTTCTTCATTAGTGAATTCCTAAATGATGATGTTTGATCTACTTGTTATCTGTTTGTTACACAAATTTGTCAGTTCTTTTGTACTATCAGTATTTGTGACTTTCTGTTATATTTTGTTCATTGTAACAGTATGTGACGTATACATCTATCCTAAGAATGGCTGCTATGTAACGGGTGCGAATAAATGATTTTTATTTCATATAATATTTGAATGTGTTATGCCAGCTCATAGGAATTTGTGAATTCTTGTAAACTATCATAGAAAGTACTATAAAAAGTGAATATTCTTTAGACGAGGATATTTTTGGCAAAGCGTTTTCATTTCATTCCATTCATTCCTCAGAATGAATTAAATTTACCATTACACATCTCAAAATATTTTAATATTTCGTGTGATAACGTATAATAAAGAAAACGTTCAATGATATAATAACGTATATTACCGAAAAACCTGATTTAATACAAATTGGAAACGGTATTCCTGAAGGTTCAATATTTGGCCTTCTCTTGTTCGTTTTATACACATCTCAATTTCATAGGTCACTGCAATTCACAACCATGCATGGTTATGCCGACGATACTCAGCTGTACATGGAATTTGACGAAAATTCAATTAACGAGGCCTTATGGCAAATTATTACCGATCTCAAAAAATATATATATATTTTGTATTTCAATTTTGCTGTATATACTGTTGCACTGTTCTTGATGGCATCCATATACTTTTTTTATCTTTTTGTTTTGTTCTAACGGTTGAATGGAAGAGCAATCTCTACTATAATTTATCATACGCAGATATTGAGTCGTGCCATTTGATTGGTTGTAATTGTATGGAAGTATCAATGAAAGCCATTATTATTATTAATATTATTAATAGCATTAGGGCGATAAAACAATTTTAAGAAAAAAATTCAAGGTTAAACGAAATGGTGAGGTTAAGTTATGTTAGTTGTTGAGGTGTATGCAAAGACAAATGAAGTTATGATAGTTGTCGCACATGAATAACTCTTGTATTATCGTAGGAGTATTCGTCACAATATAATTTACGATGCCACGAGTGAGAAGATCGGATCTTTAAAAAAAATATATGTTTAAAGTAAGTAATTAAAGTGCGGAGAATTGCGAATCAATCCACTGCAGAGAGTACAGATGGAGAAAAAATCGCACCAGAGAAGCGCTGTGTTCTTTATTCCGTTTTTCGTAGCAAATCTTTTGTTTGAGCTCTCAAACTGATGATTGAAAGTTAAAATCTACTGACAATTCAGTTTGATTTTTATAATAATAATTGAATGACCGTCCAAAATATATTTAACAAAATATATGTTCCAAGTAAGTGATTGAAGTGCGGAGAATTGCGAATCAATCCACTGCAGAGAGTGCAGATGGAGAAAAAATCGCAACAGAGGAGCGCCGTGTTCTTTATTCCGTTTTTCGTAGCAAATCTTTCGTTTGAGCTCTCAAAGTAATGATTGAAAGTTAAAATCTACTGACAATTCAGTTTGATTTTTATAATAATAATTGAATGACCGTACCTATTACCATTTATGTGGTATGAATGTATAAAATGTATGTTCTACTATGTATCGCACTGATTTTAGTACCTCAAGATACTCAAGTACTTGCTCCAAAAAAAATTCAATATTATCTCCAATACTTAGTCAGTTAAGATAAGTCACCGGTTAGTGTACTATTAGTATAATTGGCGGTTAACAAAGTTCTTCAATTTTATTGAAGAATGAGTCATATTCTTTCGACAGTGAGGATCTATGAGTTGTTATGAGAGCAGTGTTCATTTTTGTTAATTCAATTCCACAAAATTCAACGTGTTGTTCAATACAGAAATCATCCAAAATGAGAGGTTTACATGTGACGTTATTACAAATATCAATAGAGACTCCTCTCCATCTTGAAGGGTTTGTCTACAAATGTAACTTATAAGGTTATAATCATTGAGATTCACATATTTTCACACAGATTTTCTACGTTGAGCCAAAGCTCCGATAGACATATTCGTATAATGCCATAATCTTTATTTTCGAGATATAGCTGAAACTGTTCGACTTCATTGCTAATACACTGAATATTGAGATAGAAAATCTTCAGCTCATTATTTTGAAGATAATCTTCATTAGAGTCTATACAAAAAAGTTTTGAGGTTGAGAAGAAGTATCTCTTCGTTGAACTGAAAAATCGAATAAGTTGTTCACTGAAACACATGACACAGCACATTACTACCATAAACCAAGACTTTAAAAGCACCATCGACACATGCCACGATGAAGCTTTCGGTTCCCAAAAAATTCAGCACCATTCTTTTTCCACAATGGATTCAATATCTCTGTGAGTGTGTCCGAAGATTGCAATATAGCACTTGTGGTGTTGTGTGATAAAGACTGAGACACATATGTTGAACATGCCGACAGGGTCTCACATCATTTGGTTTTACGAATCTCTGTATGCGGTGACAGTAGACTTAGATGTTGAAGACAACATTCATATATGCTATGATGAATCTTTCGATACCCAACATTTGTCATTCAACCTGAGGAAGGCAAAGGTCGGGTTCTTGGATAAGCCAATTACTTTAATATTTCTAAAGAAGGCTTATTCTCATATAGCACCAAGAGTGAATTGATCTGTGTTTTTTTGTGCCGAGGGGTTTCAATTCGGACAAGTTTAATTCCCGCTTGTGTGGATTACCTGAGTAGAACTGATCCAATTCTTGCTCTTTCACGGTCACGTTCCATGCAATGAAGAGAATTTCAACTCTAAATGATTTTCAGGCCTCAACAGCCTGTATGTAGGCATTTCAAACTCAAAAGTCCACGGCCTCCTAGTCATTGTGGAATATGTAACCGTAAACTGAACGATACAAACTGTCCCTCCAACATGTGAAGTTTGTGCATGTGCCATAAGTGTCAAACATATTTTATCTGATTGCGCATCTTACTACAACGAGAGAATCGAGTACGACCTCCCCTCTTCAATTGAAGTAGCGTTAGGACAAAATTGTAACTATGAAAAACTAATTGCCTTTCTAAGACGTATAAAGCTGCTGCACCGTATATGAAATTTATTGTAAGAAATCAATACTTTTATGAAATTTGACTTGTCGCTAATAACCCTCGAGGTTGATGCGACATTAAATAAATATAATTAAATATAATTAAATAAATATAATAAAACTCCTATGAAGGTGCATCATGTTCCACATTGAATTCACTTTACTAATCCAAAAGAGTAAAATATGGTCAGCAGCAAATGGTTTCTTCCAACAAAGGTTCCGATTTTTATACTGATATTTTCTGCAGAAACAGTTATTTACTAGCATTATATCTTAGGAGTGGCATTTTTATTCTAACCCAAGCACCTATTTATATTTCATGTATTCAGACCCATTTTTGTCAAAATATTTCGGATCTTTTGAAATAGAAAACTAGTGAAAAGAGAAAAGCCTTCAAATATAAATACGTTTTCAGTTTGATTTGATGAGAAGTGATTTCACTTCACCCCAGATCAAGTGTAGTTAGTCTACAGGTTTGTTCTGGTTGTCATCCGAAACTGTTTGGAAACTGCGCAAGACATGATGCGTACAAGCAAAAAATCTCAAACAGCCTGAAATAGTATCGGACACTTGGTTAAACCGGAACGCATTTTGGGAAGACCACTGTGCCACCTATCGTATATATGAAGAGATGAAAACGAGGAAATACTGTTGATCATGTTCATTTTTTATGATGAAGGGATTATATTTTTAGAAGTGAATAAATTTTAGGAAATAACGTTTTTGGCTGTCTACTACTCCATCTTGATACAAAAGAAAAAGTAGAAATCTTCTATAGAAAAGGAAGAAGCAATCAATTTTAAAAATAGGAACTCTATACATAGATGTGTAGATCATGCAAAGAAGCAGCTTTCAGACACAAACTAGAAGAAAAAGCCCACCTGAAACAGCTACTTTTATATAACATTGAATTATACGAAAGACATTTTTTTTTCGAAACAAATACCTTCAGTCTCGAGAGCAAGAACGATTTGGAACCGTTCAAGACATTTTTGGATCATTTCGCAGTCGAAACCAGAACAGACGATTCATCAATTCGAACTTATTCTCTATGATCCGAAACGCTCTATATCAACTGAGCATGATCCTGACGTCCTAGAACATGAATGTTTGTATTGAACGAATACATCACCATAAGTTGATGATGAACTACTTTAAACGTCCAACATGAGTTATTCTGAATCTGATAAATCTGTGACAGTCATTTCAAATTTTCCATCATATCATGAATATACTATAGGAAAACACACAAAATCCATAAAAATAATCAACATCCATCAAAATCTGACAAGACCAATCAATTTTTATTGTGACTTTTAACTTCAGTTTCAATTATTCCGTGAACCATCTGCTGGATGTTTTGATAACGCCATTATTCCATCATATTTTTAATTGCTTTATTCGCCAAAGAGAAACCATATGGAAACTAAACTTAAATTAACTGTTATGCCAAAAGGGGCGGAGAACGTTCATTTCTCGTATGATGGAGTAGACTAAACTGCGGCCTGCTTTTGACAGCTGTTGTGGCAGGTAGTTTTTAGTTTGGTGATATGTCTACTAAATGATCATTTAAATTCTGTATCTGGATGCATTACGAGGGCAGTTTTTTGTTCGTGGCATGTGTGTGATGAGCAATGTTGAAAATTATGCATTTGATTCTATGAAAACAATAGTTTTCACTAAAATAAGTTTTTGTGAGTCTCTGAAACTGATTACACTTGAGATGAATTATCTTTTGTAGAGAGATGCATGAGAGGAAATTGGCTAATACTCGATGAAAGTTAATGATAATTTCACACCTTCATTACGATGATGGAGATGTGAAAATCGACATTGATAGTGTGCCTGATAAAAAAGTTATAAAGGTCAAAAGGTCACTAAAATCAGTTTTTCGCAAATGTCTGGCGATGTATTTCTCGGCAGTCAATAGAAGTCTCCATAAAACTCGTTCGTCGTGAAATTGTCTACAAGAGAAAGCGAATACATTATGACGATGCACTCGTTTCCTCACCACCTTCGAAGTTGAATAAAAGCGCGGTTTTTTTCCACATGGTTTCTCCTGTAGGCATAGTCCATGATATGTAATAAGAGTTTGTTTTTATTCAAGGGAGAATAATTTTTTATTTGAATACACAAAAATAAAATTTATAATATGATTTTTTTTCCATTCATTGTCGATATCTCCGGTTAATATATCATCAACAGTTGCTGACAAAATGTCTAGTAGACTTAATCCTATAATCAAATCGACATCTTTTCTCATTGGTTGACTCTGCGTTTAGGCACGGCTGGACACGGCAATGTCCACAAACTTTTGAACATCATATTCCAATTTCTTGCATCCACGATTGCCGCCACAATCTTTTGTACAATTACAAAAGATTGTGTTCAGTGAACCATCGAGTGCTGGTGGTAATGAAGTTATTAACTGTAGTAGATGTAGGAGATAATTTTCCAACCACTGACCAAACTGTTCTGAATCAATTCCTCTTCCTTGCCAGTTTGTATTTGATAATACACTCAATAAATATGCTGTTCAACTGCTGAAGTAGTAGATGGTAATAATGAATGTAATGAATGTAATGTCTTGATAGTTCAGCAAAGCTACAGTATCTGTAATTATCTATCGAATGTTCTGGTTATGAAGCAATTTTATTGTTGGAATATTTCTGCAGAATTGCTCAAGTCTGGTCTTTTCTTAAACATCTTCATGACTATTATTTTTTCTTCCCTAAAAACTGCCCATGTTGTATCACTTTCGGTCATGGCATGTAGAAATAGATTTTTTTTGCAATGTGGATACTTGTTGAGCCTGGTTTTAAAAAAGATGTCGATTGATCAAGTATTTGTGTGCGTGCTATTAGAAGTACCAAGAGATCACCTCCAGCGATACTAAAATGTTTTAATGTTCTCAGACCACGCCTAACCTATACTTCACCATTCGATAACAAATAATTGAATACAAAACTTGTATCACTCATTATGAAACTGTTCAAGAGCATGAAACTACCAAAATAACGTCTTCATGACTTTAGGAATATTTTTCAACTGAGCGAAATACAGTACGACAGGCAGTAGCATGTATAAAGGAACGGATCTCGGAACAATAAAATACAGAACATCTGCTNAACCACAAATATGCCATATTGTATCTGAAAATTTAATTCATCCATCACGTGCTACAAATTGCAAGTTGAAAAGTTAGACCTCAATAATCCTCAGCTCGTAGAAGTTTCGACTTCTGCGAGTAGGGGGGCGACAGGGAAAATAGATTGTTTTTAACAGTCACAGTTAGGCGATATATCAAGGAAAATTGTCTACCCTGACTCCATATAATCATCCTCACTCTTTTATGAACCATCTTCCGAATAGAAAATTTCAAATATACTATCAAAATTTCGATATTGTTGTGCGAAAGTTTGTTGTGTATTTTCGGAAGAAGAACATTATGAGTGTTGTGCAATAAAAATGGGAAAGACCACTACAAGGTACCTATTAAGAAATGTCTATCTGCCTCCCAATAGTGATTTCAACCGCTTCCCGGAAGAAAGTTAAAGGTTTTTCACGAAAGATTCAAATGTTTTTAATTACATTCTATCCTGCGGTGACGTAAATATCGTTTACTTCACGAACTCTGTAGAAAAGCAGCTTTTAGATGAATTACTAACCTGTTTTGGCTTGACACAAATGGCAAAATTTCAGAACCAAAAATTGATTACATTTTTATCAACTGCTCCAAATTAATAACCAGAGCATATATAATGCAAACAAATGTGAGTGATCATCTGGCAGCTGTATGTGAAAAAAATTTAGGATCAACTTCAATGAAATCTATGACTCCGGACATGATATTAATACCGTGATGAAACATTCTTTTAATGATTCGAGTTTTGCAGTTGGATGAAATTGTCTGCAAAGATTGGGCCAGCAAAATAGGGTCCATAACTAACTTATTCAAAAAACACTTCATTATGAGATTTTTCACTAAACAGTTCTACAAAAATGCAACACGTGTTTTTCCATACTTGTCTTTACTCTCAAGACACGTGAAGATACGCCCGAAGAAGCCATAGTATGGCTGAAAACATGTTCAATTTTTGTAAAACTGGTTAGTGAATATCTTGCAATAAAGTGGAATACGTTAGCAAAATAGGGTGTAACAAAAAGGTTGGGTTACAAAAAGCATTGAAGAGGAAAGAATAAAACTAAAAAATTTGTTCAACTCGATATAAAATCTAATCAATTATGACAAATGGCAAAATTATAGTAATGAGAAAAAAAGCTATAAGAAATTGATGAGTGAAGCAAAAAAGAACTATATCTATGTGATTATGAAGAATTGTGAAAACAACATGATCATTCCAATGGTGTATTATCAGAAGTAGAAGACATACATTAAAAATCAAATCGCAGATATTTAAATAACTATAAGCAAGTCGCTGTCTCATGAGGTTGTTTCAAAACTTTTTGCGCGCACGTTTCACAATAGAATAGTTCATTTTTTGGACAAGAACAAAGTTCTGTCTGCCGTCCAATATGGGTTTCGTGCGGGGTAGGTCGACAGAGAATGCTATGTGCGATTTCATGGGTCATCATGGGTCTATAAAGGTATTGACTCAGGAAAATGTGTACCTGGTATTTTCTTCGATCTTTCATGTGCCTTGGATAGTCTACAAATAGATTTTATTTTACAAAAACTGTTCACGAATGGAATTAGAGGAAATGTGCTTGAACTCATACAAATGTGTCTAATCAATATATAATCCTATGTTAAAGTTGAAAACTGTTGTTCTGAGTATGCCTCAGGAGTCTGTACTGGGGCCACTAATGTTCATCATATTTATAAATGTTATGCCTGATTTTCTAACAACAGGATCTGTCACGATGTTTGCAGATGATTCCTCAGTAGTGGTTACAGCGTAGACACCAGAGGCACTTCAAAATTATATTACACACAACAATATATTCAATTGAAAATTGTTGTAATACAAATACTTCCATCTCAAACTTGAATAAAACCGTATGTATCAATTACAAATGTCGACAAATTTACAATAACATAACTATTGATGATGTATCAAATAGCATCTAGGTGCCTACCTAGATTAGTGTTCAACATGCAGTGACCAACTGCAGCATGTTGGCAAGAAATTAAGCTCCGAATTCTATGCAATTTTAAATATGAATTCTACGTTATATTAGATGGCTGTTATTGATACTTACCATGCATTGATTTAGTCTCATTCGCCATATACTGTTATTTAATAGGGGGCTTGTGTGAATTCTGTATAAGCTTTCATTTGTCAAAAGCAAATTATCCGTCCGATTTTTGATATA
>NW_019290520.1:119630-136407 GCF_000500325.1 Leptinotarsa decemlineata | reverse complement strand
CATATACTCTGCTCTTGTCTCCAATCATTATTTTATAACTTATATTTGTTAATTTAATGTCCCATATACACGTTTCAATTTACTAGACTTTGCCAATGAGTGAAGCATATTTTGATTTGACTTGACTTGACTTGATTCGATTCGATTCGATTCGACTCGACTCGACTCGACTCGACTCGACTCGACTCGATTCGATTCGATTCGACTCGACTCGACTCGATTCGATTCGATTCGACTCGACTCGACTCTGTAATGATTCTACGATTCCATTTTAACAACTGTTTATTTTGAGGAAGTAAACATACCATTCAACAAAAACATATATATAAAAAGTGGTAGGTTAATTCATGAACATTTGAATCATATCATTCACTGAAACGCTACCTAACGTAATATATGAAGAGTATTTATATGAAAATTCACCTGGAAAACAAGCACTCCTGGCAAAATCTAATATTATTGTGAATTCAATGTTGATATCTTTGAAGGTAGTTCAGGTACGATATTTGTACAATTTCTATTTATCAAATGTGATGAACTTGTTGGATACCTTTCTGATATTCAACAAACAAACCTTGTTTATTTTGGAAGCATCAATGAACAGTCATTGTTGTTCTGACATATGATAGAAA
Source organism: Leptinotarsa decemlineata (assembly GCF_000500325.1). Classification (NCBI taxonomy): domain Eukaryota; kingdom Metazoa; phylum Arthropoda; class Insecta; order Coleoptera; family Chrysomelidae; genus Leptinotarsa; species Leptinotarsa decemlineata. The sequence continues at coordinate 135,775 of NW_019290520.1, read as the reverse complement.
TCGCGATTGATTGACTGTGTAATTCAATTTCAATCAATTTGTTTTATTCTATGAAAATAATGACCTTCAGAAAAAACATCCAATTCGATAATGGTATTATATTGTAAAGATCGGCGTTAGACGGTGTCTATTTGAATTGCTGAGAAATAATAGGTACATATAGATAAATAAATTAATAGCCATTCCGCAACCGCAATATCCTTTTATCTCAAGATTATTCATTAAAATATTATTAACAAGAAACTAATAGTGGCACGATGAATTATTTTCTTGCTAAATGATGATACCATGTTTTCGGGAAGATCTTATAACATCCAACCTCGAAACGATAAGGAAGTCTTTTGAATGTAAATTTAGCCTAGGATTCATGATCCAATAAATTTAGATGATGTGAAATGGGAAATCTAAATTAGTGATTTCAGTTTAGATTACATTCTTGGGCGTCATGAATAATATCTGGGTATTTTCAAAAATGCAAATATTCCTTTTAGATACTGTGTGAATATTTGTTTGAAGGTAGTTGACAATGTTTCTTGGTGCATTTCATTATTTCGGACTTCCATTGCCTAACATGATATAAATTGATTTGTAATATCTGTAGCCATTCAGGTCGCAATTTGCAGCTCTGGAATCGTACCCGTGGACCCACACTAGAATCCACAATACCGGAAATTACTACTCGACAGCGTCTAGTCAGGGAAATTTTGAAACCGCACAATATCAACAAGCGTCTGCTCCTGATGAAGTGCCTGTAATCGTACTTAAAAAGTGCGCAGATGAACTCGCACCAGCATTTTGCAGACTTTTCAATCTGGGCAAGAAAACTCTTTTAAATAACTATAGATCAGTCGCTTTGCTTTCAGCATATCCTCAAATAGTTGGAAAGCTTCAACATCTTGAGCCATCTCAATAAGGTTTTCGGAAACAAAGATCATCAGGCGACCTTCTATCATATGTCACCCTTATTTGGAATAACGCAATCGAGAAACATGGAGAGTCAACAGCTATTATTGCGCTTGATATTTCTGAGGCCTTTGATCATGTGTGGCATGAAGGTTTGCTCGCCAAACTTCGATGCTGTGGCTTGTCGGATAATTTTTGTGTATGGCTCTTTAGCTACCTGAAAGAACGTTTCTTGCAAGTGGCTGTCGATGGATATCTCTCGAATACTTTCACCACCTACGCTGGTGTTTCCTAGGGATCCATATTGTCTCCAACCCTCTTTTTATTGTATTTCAACGACAAGAATCCAATATACTGCTTTGTTGACGACAGCACACTTATCATTACATTTAAATCACAGGACATCGGCTGAGGAAATCCATCTTCACCATCAGCAGGAGGTTGAATGTCTTAATGAGGTTCTAAAAGTAATTTTGAATTGGGGTGAAAGTAACCAGGTTCAATTCAATGATACAAAAACCCAGGCATCGGTTTTCTTCGAGAAGATAAATGTCTCCGAACTGGATATAATGATGTCAGGACAGACAATTCTGCTTTCTGCTTCGATAAATTTGTTGGGTTTTAAAAAGGGCACAAATATGTTCTGGCACAATCATGTCGCTGGAATTGCAAAGGCTGCTTCTCAAAAGCTTGGAACACTGTACCGAACCAGAAAAGTGTGTACACCTCAGCACCTCAGTATTGTTCTTATGTATGGAGCTCAACCCCCATACGTACCCTGGAATTGCTGGATTCCATCCAAAAAAGAGCCATCAGCCTGATTGGAGACAAGAACATCACTTGCAACCTTGATTGTCTGGAACATCGAAGGAAGGTTTGAAGATTTATCTCTCTTCTATAGAGGATTTCATGGGAAGTGTTCAAGTGACTTGGCACATTTGATTCCACCAAGAGCGGTACATATCAAAAATACGCGATGGACTGTGGCTGCTCATCGTTAAAAGGTTCAACTCAGTACACTTCGAACTTCACTTTTTAAGAACTCTCTCATTTTGAGAACGGCATTTATGTGGAATGACCTTCCTGAGAACGTTTTTCCAAAAGGATTCAATCTCCAGATATTCAAATCCAATGTGAATCACTTCATTCGCACAAGCACCGCTTTGAAAGCGGCTTGAGGATTTTCCTGAAGTGCTTGTGTTTTGCCCTTATAAAAATATCGCAGTCATAATAGCATACTAAGAGATATCGTAGCCATAATAGCACACTAAGGGATACCACAGCCATAATGGTGACAGAGTTGCGTTCAGTGTCGAAAACTGAACCAAGTTCATCAGCTGCTGGGGCAGCTGCCCTAAAGAGAAAAACTCCAATTTCTGCTTCATCATGGTGGCAGAGAAGGGGACCCAAACTTCTGACGATGTTCCATGCTCCATATAGTACCATTCTGTCTCCAAACTCAAGAGTTCACGGCCTCCTTGGTGTCGGGGGAAAAACAACCGTGGAACGGACGATTTGGGATGCAAACTTCTATAGAGATGCATCATTTTTTGGATCTTTAGTCGAGTTGATACAGCAACACCCGAGTCCATTTCACTATTTCAAACGAGAAGAGTAAGATTGGAACGACAAGCATATTTGTTGTAGCAACTTTGTTCTTTCCCGGCAGTTCCAATGACCACATTGCTGTTATCTTTTATGAGTGGCCTTGTTCCACCCCGAGGTAAGTATACGTCTCGGCATCCAGATAGTGTAGGATGATTCCATCTACGGTGATTCCTTTCCGTATTCCCCGCATCGTCTTCTTTTGAGATGGACCATTGCACATTAGTCTATCCCGAATTTCGTACCGATAGCCTGCGTGTTCTCTTCCACTATCCCCAAGGACTCGAATATACGTCTGTCGAGAGGCATACAGTTCAAGATCTTCCATATAAAACGAATAGGTGACTTTGGGCCTCCGGTTCCCAGGGGTGGTACAGTTTTACCCTCGAGTATTTCTGAGCGCAATGGATAATGGCAATAGTGAGATGCAGAAGAGAGGGAGACTGAGTAAATAGCGCTAAAATACACCCCTTCTGAAACTGACCCACCCTGTTTGAACTCTGGCTTGTGATCAGATGTTATGGTTAAGCGAGTATCAATTGTTCAAGACATCTCACTATTTTGTTGGGTACCAAAAGGTATCTGGGCAAATAGAACATGAGATCATGCGATGTCGTATCAAATGCCTTGCGGTAATCGAACCAGGCCATAGAGCGGTTACGATCCTCTCTGCTCATATATCCGTTCGAGCATGTTATCGGTCTGTAATTAGGCCAATATCCGCTCTTGGGGATGAGAACTTTCCGCCTCTCGACAAACCAATCCGGAATCGGCTGCTCTCCGTCAAGCCGTGAGTTGAAAACTCTGGCCAGGTGGCGGTGGGTGCTGTGTAGTTTTTTCCATCAATGAGTGTTCAGCCTTTCTTGGCCTGGATTAGCAAGCTATTATTATTATTATTATTATTTTCAACGAAGTTTGAACTGGTCAGGTGCTATCTCCCGTGGCCCCGATACATTTGGGAAGGCACACCAGCATTATTAACCAATGACCACTTCCCACACCACGGGGTAAGTAATCAGTGGGTCCGACATCATGGGCCCTGATTAAGAGCATTGGGCCAAGAATAATAGTCTTTTGCATCTGTCCGGCCAAGATTTCTGCCTTGGTGCGACAAGCTGATATGATTTTGAGATTCGAAAGTATAGAGGGCATCATTCCACCAAGAACTCCAATAATCAGAACAACGATCTTGACAGAGTGGTTTGATTAGAGTCTGCGGTGATCGAAGATTGTCGGATTAATTTTTTGGGTACATGATGCAACATATTTTGATGTTTTTCCTGAACTATATTTTTTATTATCGTTGAAATTCAATTATTCAGCTTGTCAAATATAGAAAGAACTTTAAGAAATCAGTTACGGCCCCGTCAACTAGCCCTGCATTCTTTAGAAGACAGTGAGAGTGAGTGAGAGAAAAGAGAGAGAGAGAAAGATTTCTCAAGCCTCTTCCTAGATTTGACATGCTGTAAATTTCAACAACATCATATAGAGGTCTCTTGCATGTTCTGCTTTACTTGTAGTTGGGTAGGATGCACATTCGCACACCGATCCCAGATTGAATAAGCATATTTGTGTTCCGGATATTAAAAGATTCTTGGTTTTTAAGAATTAGAAGTGATACCTTACGAACGTATGAGTAAATGAAGGTAAAACTTTTGTGATTTGCGAAGTAATCGTAACACCCAAACCAAAAACTGTTTTGATTGCCCGTTTCGGTATCAAAAACACCGAGGTTGCATTTATGGATGTGTCCGAAAACTCAATTGTAAGAAACTATGGAAGTGAGCTTAGTAAACTTCTCTGGCAACTTTCTCATTCACATTTATTTCCATATTTCAATGGTTAAAATTGCTTTATTGAGTTTTTGATTCCACAGTTCAATATGTGTCGATTAATTCAGTTCGCTATCGATAGTGAAACCTAAGAATTTTGAAGAATACATCGATAGGTTTTTTATCAACCACGATTTCCATATCTATGTTTTTTCTTCAAGAATTGAAGTTAATGCTTTAGTTTCACTCACAATTAGAAAAAACTTATTGGTTCTGAATCAGTAGCGACTTTCATCAGCAAAAAGTGAAAAGATTATTTCTAGAAAATTGATGACAATGTCGTTCAAATTTATAAGAAACAGTGTAGCACCAAGGGATCTTTGGGAAATACCTTTTTTGAATATCGCTGTCTTCGAAATGAAGTTTATAATATCTCCACCAATAAATCAGTCAATCCTGACACACATCCTATATATACAAATATGAAAGTTATTGAGTGTCTCGATATAGAAACAGAAGTTAATATCGGACACAGCACTCATGAAAGTGGTAAACCATAGACACGTGTTTCGGGTTCCCGGCCCATCATCAGTATGGTGCAGCCAAGTGTAAGGATGGGCAACACTTGGTTACCAAAAGATATATAAGTACCATTTTAATCATTCCCACATTGATTTCAATTTAAGAGTCACCGGTAGACAGCTGTTTCAGCCTATTGGGCGTCATCAGTACCGGGCAGGCGGTCCTGGATTGAAGACAAAATGTGAAAAACCAAGAAAAATACTTAATAGAAATAACTGCGTTAACACAAGCGAGACATGAGTGGGACCACCTATTGGTGTGACACCCAAGTCAACTTGCCAAGTTTTTATGTCAGTGTTGGTGGTTTGACCAATCAACCGACATATAGATGAATACATTGAGCAATTTTTGGGACTATTCCAAAACTTTTGATTGCGTTGAAAGTGATAGATTATCTGAACAAGCTTCAGTACAACAATACAACGCCATACGAGGTGTCTCTAGATGACGATTCAAAATTTATTTTCCAGGATGTGTGTCAGGATTAAGTGATTTATTGATGAAGATACTATAAACTTCTTCACAAAAACAGCGATATTCAAAAAATATATTTCCAAAAGATCCCTTGATCCTACATTATTTCTTATAAATGTGAATGACATTGTCATCAATTTTCTAGAAGCAACCTTTTCACTTTTTGCCGTATATTCTAAAAATCAAACCAAAATGCCGTATATTCTAAAAATCTAACCGAAATAAAAGTTTCGTCTTTGAATCAGCCATAAATTGCAAGTTGATTTTTTTTCTGGGTTTCAACGCATTGTTTCCAGATTTCTGGAAACATGGCTTTGCATTAATTTCTTTATAGTCGGCCGGTCTATAAATATTGATTTATAAGTATAACCGACTTATAGTAAGCAACACGTTGAAAAACTTGGAAAATAGAAATGGAGCTTCTAAAAGTATGAGCAAGGGCTCATAATAAATAACGATTGTCATTAACAAAATAATCGTTAATTAATGAGGTATTCGGGTTTTTTTGTTAATGACATTAATACTAAAAATATTCAAGGAAAGAAACAAATAAATTCTCAAAAAGATTATGACTTTGTGTTAAAAATGAGGATTTATTATTTTTTCCAACGGGTGCTCATTCTTTGAAATGATTTGAATACGCCATAATTTTTTCAAATTTTCAAATGAATATTCAATGGTGTGAAAAATATTCTTGGTGGAACGCTATTTCAGCGGCTATACGCCTGTGCTAGAACAGGCGCGAGGAGTCCTATTTTCAGCGTTAAATTCAAATTATAAGTAATTGAGGTACATTTCCGGGAGTCGGGTTTTATTATGGAGAATTTTATCTTTTTTAAGAATCTTTTTGTTTAATTTCTTAAGCATTTATAGTTAATCGGAATTTCTCATTTTTCCTCGATTATTTTTGTAATTTTTCACCCTCTGTAAAGTCCTTCGAATACCTTTTTGGAGCGATCATTCCGTTGCTTCGTTGCTCATGTTTTCAGGAGCTTTATATTTAATTTTCACTTTTTTCAACTTGTTGCTTAGTCAAACCACAGTTTGTTTTAGTCACTTTTGTAGGGTACTACAAGAATAACCCTGCCGGTGCAACAGGATGGTTGTCATGACTTGCACGCTAACATCACAAAGAAATTACGTGATATCCAGCATCTCTTTCTATTGGTGTCTACAGTCATACCCTTTCTAATTGAGTAAGATCAAAAATTATTAATTTTTATTACATGCTCCATTGTGGTGTAAACAAAATCATTTTTGAATTGTTGATGGATACTCTCGANATTTAACAAGCACCCGATAATTGACAAAATTTTTTCTTCAATTTTTTTTAATTACCCATTCATATCATAATTAAGAACTAGACATTCCACTAAATAATTTTCTTTCATTAAGGTTCCGAATGAACAAGAGAGACAAATCACATAATTTAAATATAATGACAGCCATAATAAGCGCCGCAATGTCAACACCTTTATTATTATGCATATGTAACCAACCTATTGTGTGTAGACATCTCATTATCATAATTTACAGACATTATTACATATCATAAATCAATAATAAAACGATTCAACTAACGAGTGGCACGAGTTCCTATTTCGTCGTTAGTTTCATATCAGTGTTTTTTCAAAATGAAAGATTTTTAGTCAAACTTATTGTCGGAATGATTTCTCGGGTCCCGATGCGATATATTTCAACCCTTCTGGAAAATTTTATAGCTTCAAATTTTTATAAAAACAAACTTTTATATTTAGTTTGTTTCTATCATTTTTCCCAATTTCGTGTCTACCTAGCAAACACTATCTGTTCTGTCTGTCTGTTTTTCCGTTAATCACTACATAATATAAAATAAAGTTGCTTCCCGCTTCTGATGTGATGTAAATAAATACATTTTTCCGCTTATATTGCAAACATTGTCTGAACCCTACGAGATATATCAAAGTAATGTAGGTACTATAGTATTGTACACCTCAAAAAGGTCTACAAAAAGTCCGCGATGGTATATGTCTACCACTTAAGAATAATCCACAATAACCACTTTTTATCCTTTACGATTTTACGAGAGGAATTTAAAGCAATTCAGCATTAACCCTCAATTAAGTACCTTAAATACATTGTGCATTCATTATAGATCAATATGACCTTTTACAGCATGTAATTTAAATAAATATTTTCTGAGATAGTGAAGATTTAAAATGCAGAAATAAAGTGGTTGCGGTGGTACTGGCCGGGGGTTGCAGTAAATAGCGCGTCAAAGGCCGCGCTTCGCCCAATAGCACTTCGTGATTAGCAGCGATCGCATGCGTTCATATGTATATTCAGTATAGAAATTGCACCCGTGCGGTGCCTGGGTGGGTCGCTACTAATATATAACATTGCACTAGGAACTAATTCTCAACGAGGTTCCACCTTTTGAAGTGTGAACGTCGAGAAAATTAATGCAACTAATATTTATGTGATCTGTAGATTATAAATCCGGTTAGCAGGTTTAGACTTTGATTTATTGACTTCGAATGCGTTCAAAGAAAAGGTGAAAACAATATCAGTTCATCTATGAAACGATGATTGAAACCAAGGTATTTCGAAGGAAAGTTCTAGTAATTAAATTAAATCGAAATAATTGACTTTTTCCAGTGTTGAATGAACTTTCATAAAATGAAGTGATTGTTGTCTCGGAATAAAAGGACTATATAAATTTGCTGTAAACCCAGTTCCTATTAGAAACGTGATAATCCAAAGTTATTACCCGGGTTCATCTATATTTAGTTGAAATGAGTTCATGTTCACCGGAAATACAATCATGTGACTTTCGTTGATAACCTTATACGAGTATGAAGTAGTTCCAGAGATGAAAAACCTGGAGACATGACAGTTGACAATTTACGTTCAAACTTGCAGCATACTGTATAATCCAAACATTTTGGAAAGTTGAAAAAAGTTGTGCAATCAAATATAATACACTGTAGGTTGATCCAAAGCAAGCACTATTCCCAAAAAGCAGTTTTTTCGGCGACCATCTTTAGGAAATGAAGTAGACTAATTTTCAACTGTAGAATTGGTCTTTATTTATATCCAAAAGGGCACACATTCACTTTCTGACAGACATAAATTATTTTGGGTGTAAAGAAAATGATTCATATGAAGGTTAACATTGGGCTGTTTGTAATGGGCTTTTTTCAGTATTCATGCCACACTTTGCTATTGCCAGACTCTCAAAATCATCCAAAAATCTTGTGTCATTTACCGGTCACGAAAAATTTCATACAGTTTTCATTCATTCTATTGTCATTCTCCAAGGCGGAAGAATGTACTATCAAATGGAATTTCATCAGAGGAATGTTTCATTGGCAGTGGGGTTCCACAAGGTTCCGTGTTATTTCTCATTTATGTCAATGATTTAGTCCATGTTGACATAAGTGGTAAATTCACATGTTTCTCTGACGACACCACTGTCTTCTGACATAGCAATACCGCCTCAAATTTACTTGATCAAATCATCGTCGACATAAGAAATGTGGTCACGTTTAGATGTAACATAGGGGAAGTACTCTTGGAAAATGTAAAAATTAAAAATTCATAAAAAACAAACTTTTAGGGCTTTTCATTGATGCAACTCTAAAATTTGATACACATGTCGACTACTTATGTAAAAGACTAGCGGCAGGATGTCATGCAGTGAGAGTTGTTACAAGAGAATTAGATACTAATATTACGAGATCAGTTTATTTTCACAAATTGAGTCCTATTTACGTTATGGAATTTGTTTTTGAGGAAATGGGCTTATTTCATAATTTTTAGTTTAAAGTTCACTTGATAGAAATTTCAAATTGAAAAACAGTGTACTTTGTTTCATCTCTCTAAGTACCGTAGTATTCTCGTAATTGATTATTTAAAATCGAATGTGGTAGGGTGATGACGTCACGCCCCTATTCCCGCTTCTTGTTTAATTGACCAATAGGAACAATAGAAATAATCAACATTGCCAAATCGTAAAATTTACGAAGCCTATAATCATCAATTCAATTATGAAAGTGTATATGAACCCGTTAACGTTTCAATTGATGGAAAATTCTCCACATGGAATAAAATGTACNCATTTTGTTGGTCAACAGACATGCGGCCAATTTGAATTCTTGCTTATCGAATTATTTTTTTTATGCAAATATAAAGAGATTTTGGGACTGATAGGCTTGATAAGTTTAATATACCCCTAACTCGATCAGTCTATGAGCAAACCGGTATCATTTTCCATAGCATGAAACAAGCCCATTGTGAACAAATTCGTTTCAATATGGTATTCTCTCTACAAAAAAGATTCATCAGATATTTATGCAGGGCTAACTACAGGGATTCATGCTGCCCATTATTTATGAAGCAAAGAATTCTGACCTTAGTATTTCTTTTTATTTTGGAAACAGTGTGTCTTATCCATAAAAATATGAAAATCAATTTAATACCACCTCAACTTATAGTAGTATATGTCGGTCTTACTTCATTTCCATTCCAACAATTTTCAATAGCAAGAAGTTATTTCATAACCTTCTCATTGATTTAAGGCGAATTTATAATGAAACGAAATTCAGAAAGAAAGTAAAAAAATTCCTTTTTGGGAAACCCTATTATAGTGTGAACGAATTCTACCAAGGTTTTATCGAGTAATTGGCATGTAGCTTTTTGTAAACAAGTTATTGAAATCAACACGAAATGGCTATCAATGTTCATTACGTAACATTATATATTTATATTTTCTCAATATTCATATATTCATGTACTTATATTTGTATCTGTTCAGCTGGTCTTAATATTGTTCTTTTCATATACTCTGCTCTTGTCTCTAAGCATTATTTTATAACTTATTTTTGTTAATTTAATGTCCCATATACCTACACGTTTCAATTTACTAGACTTTGCCAATGAGATGTTCAGATCTTGGGTAGTGAAGCATATTTTGATTTGACTTGACTTGACTTGAGTCGATTCGATTCGATTCGATTCGATTCGACTCGACTCGACTCGACTCGACTCGATTTGATTTGATTTTAAAGCGTATTGATTGAGACTGACTTTTTTTGGTCTTCCGTTTGGCTTGCTCAGTTTGAACGATATATTTTCTGCCATAATCCTCACAGCTCATTTCATATATCCCGACTTTCCATTTTCAAACTTGTTGTCTACAGGATAACCCAACATTTGTTGAAGTGAGCAAGCAGTTTTGAAGGCTAATTCCACGTTCAATCTTATCTACTATATTTGAAGGATATCTCTTACTTCCAGCTGTATCTCTGATAACAGTTTTCTCAATATCGTACCTTTATGGGCAGGGCAGCTGACTTTCAAATCTTCTCATGAGAAGATCAGCTATAAAAGGGGTTTTCCATTGTCGTGCTATCTGTAGAAACAGTTGTTGAACTGAAAGAAATGCTGTTCCATGCAAATTTTTGTTAGTTGCGTGTAGTCTTCGATGACGTCTCTATAGAGATCAATGGCTCTCAGAAGATCCCTCAAATAATCGATAGTTTTTGTTATAGGAGCACTTGGAAATAACGAGGATACATCAAACGAAAAATTGATTATCTCGAGAAAAAGAAATAGATTCAATTTGCTTTTTTGTTATTCTCCCATCCAAACTTCACTTCAAGCTATACAAACTTTTAAGGATCATCTGTTCAAATCATGAACTAGAATGAGTTTTTCAGATGGGATATAGAATGAGTTGCAATTGACCCTGTATAGTTTTCATGTGGTTGGTTTTAGTCAGTCTCACGATTGTTTTAATTTGAATATCCTTTTCATTTTGGTATTTTCAAGTTTAGTAAAGTTGTACTTTTACTTCAATATTTTCCTTCGATCAACAATTTCAAGCATAATCTACATTTTTCCCAAGAATACATCTAGCTCAATTCACATTGATTTCTTCACAGTTGGCGATAGTATGAATAACCATAATGTTGATGATTAAGAAGTTAAAAACACAAAACATAAAACTAACATTAGTTTAATAATCAAGAAATGACACCAACACAATTCATAAATATCTGAAAATATTTGAATGTTTTTTCAAAAATATGTGCATCACAGGAATGAGATAAGTTGAACAGCCTCTGAATTGGCTTCATTTTACCCAAAACTCTTAATTTTCACTATTTTCGAGAGGTTCAAGAAGTATTCATCACCTTCAATTCTATACATAAGAATATGTGTCACATCGAGCTTTGGTTGGAAGTTTGAAATGATGGAGTGAAATGTTTGACATAACAGTCATAGATATTGATAATTTGGGCTTTATTTGAATGTATTCATCGTACTTGAAAAGTGCACAAATGAACTCGCATCATTATTTTGCTGACGTTTCAATCTGTCTTACAAGAAAGAAGTTTTTCCTTCTTGTTGGAAGATTGCTCGCATTCAGCCTTTTCCCAAAAAGGGTAAGAAAAATAAACCAGACGCTTTGCTATTAGTGTTATCAAAAATCATGGAGAAAGCTGTTAACCACCATATCCTGAAATATTTGGGAGGCTTCAACATTTGTTGTCTTTCGGATACAAAGATGTCTTTCGGATACAAAGATGTCTTTCGGATACAAAGATCAACAGGCGACCTTCTATCTTGTATCACCCATATTTGGAATAACGCAATCGAAAAACATGGAGAATCAAAAGCTGTTGCGCTCGATATTTTGATGCTATGGCTTGTTGGTTCATTTTTATGCATTGCTATTCAGCTTCCTGAAAGAACATTTCCTGTAAGTGGCCATCGATGGATCTCCCGAATACTTTTACCATCAAGGCTGGTACTTCTCAGGAATCCATATTGTCTTCAACTCTCTTTTAATTGTAAATCAACGACTCATTGAAAAAAACGAGAATCCAATATATTGCTTTGCTGACGACAACACACTTGTCTCGTCATTCCATTTGGATTCCAGGACTACGGAGGCACATCTCCACCAGTAGCAGCATATCTTAATGAGAATCTAAAAGTTTTTTGTTTTCAAAAAATATTATGTTATACATAGTACCTATTCAGTTAGAGCATGGCGTATCAAAGTTAGGTTTTTTTTATGACAAGACGAGTATAATTTCTCATATTCGGATTCCGTCAGGAAAGTATTTGTTCATTTCATGAATAAACCACCTCATATTCAATTTTTCATTTGATTTTTCTGTGAAAAATAATGAGGTGCATGAGTATACAGGGTGTAACTGAATGAGTGTAAAACATTTAAGGAGGTGAATCCTCATCGAAAAAAAAGATAGGATCGTCCATATAAAGAAACTTCATTGGAGCATCCCTTGTTAAGATACAGCCCCTTAAAGGGGGTACATAAAATTTGTATAACAATTTTTTTCACAAGCACTGGTAAACTGACAGCGTCATACCAATTTAATTGTCAATATCGCTAATAGCAACCTACTAGATACATTAGTTTCGTATTTTCGCATTTATGACGATGTTTCTCTGTAGTTGTTTGTAAAATAATGTTTTGTTGCGAACTGGTTAATTTTGGGCAAAAAATCGTAGAAACATTTTTTGTTCAGAATGAAACAGGCTATCGGAAATGAATTTTTAAATGGTAAACAAATGATAAGACGTTGGAAATACATTTTAGGGGTTGCGTTTTCTACCCCTTACAACCATGGGGTAAACTAAATAAATTTCTGGCTGAATGTCTTTTTGGTAGTACAAAACGACAGGTTAATTTCAATATTGTAACTTTCTTAGTGTTTATGAAAGAAATTGTTATACAAATTTTATGTACCCCCTTTAAGCGGCTGTATGTTTACAAGGGATGCTCCAATGAAATTTCTTTATATTAAAGATCCTATTTTTTGTCGATGACGAATCACCTCCTTGAATGTTTTACACTCATTTAGTAACCCTGTATATCTATCGGCTCGAGTGAAGTAAATCGTAAAAACACACAAAACAAATTTTTGACGAAGTTATTCGATTTCTAATGACCATTCTTTTCAAAATCAAGCACTTTTCCTAATCAACAGAAATGCCGTACTCTTCTCGATCAGGTTGGCGTCTTCTGAAGGCGCCACTTGATTGGTGAAACGCGCTTCTGGTGATTGGAAAAAGTGCTTGTTTTGTATACTAGGTGATTCAATGTTTTAAAACATGTTTATTATTTTTTTGAAAGTCAACATTATGTTATTTTGTAGATTTCACGATATTACTTTATAGGAACTATGTGAGTTTGAAATTTGTTGGAACCTTCAATTCATAATGAACTTAGTTAACGATGAGATCATATCGTCGACTGGGTTCATTCTAGATCTATGAAGAATATTTTCACCATCAAAATTGAGTCTCCTGAATAAATAACCATTGTACAAATATCATCTCTTCATGATTTTCATGGGCTGAAGATCTATTGATTGGTCTTGAATATATTCAACTCTGAAATTTCATTTTCAAAGTTTTTGCTGTTATGAATAGTATATTTGTGAAAATATTTCTATTATGATATCTGAACCGCAAGATATTGACCTTAACAACCTCTTTTTTGAAAAAAAATGTTGAGGACAAATTATATCTTGAATAAAATATTATTAGGAAAAAAGATTGTGGTTCACTTATAATTTGATAATGGAAAGGCACCATTTTTGAAATATTTTCACAGAAACAAGATTCTTTAAATACGTTTTCGTTGGGAATAGGAACGTTTGAGTAAATCAAATTTTTTGACGTTATTTTGGATATAATTTCTGAATCGCCATATTTTCTTAAATTTCTTTTCTGATGACCCAAGGCATTGATGGGGACGTTCTGCGAGGAAATAATATCAGGTTATTTCAGAAGTTTTGTTCGTTTCAATTTCATGTGTTTGTGTAGCTCCATATCTCAATAAATATTCAGTCTACTTTGTCGTGGTATATACTGATCGATATAGAAGTTTTCGTACTCTATACATCGATGCTGTTCATTTTCTCCAATATTTTAATCATCTGCACCTTTTATGCTCATTACTATATGATACCGCGATTTTCAGCCAATTTTTCTCCACAAATCCGAACTGAACCAGAGCGCTGCCAAAACGGTCGGAAAAATTACCCAGGCATTTGGCAATGAAATTTCGTTTGGGAGATTTAAGCCTCGAAGATGAGCCATAAAGTAGTCGACCTACAGTAATCCAGGACGAGTATTTGAGGACCCTGGTGGAGACTGACCCATCCCAAACAATGCGTGGGATGGCGGAAAAACTCATGATTTGAAACGTTTTGGAAAGGTCAAAGAGCTCGAAAAGTAGGTGCTCCACGATTTGAATTATCGACAGAAATTATCACGTTTCGAAGTATGTTCTTCTTCGCTTCTGCACCACCAAAGTAATCCTTTTTTGGATCGGATCGTCACATGAGATGAAAACTGGATCCTTTACTACAACAGGAGACGTTCAGGAGACGTGGTTGGACACCGATGAGCCACCCAGGTACTTCACAAAGACTAAAACTCACCAAAAAAAGAACATGGTTACTGTATGGTGGTCAGCGGCTGGCGTGGTTCACTATAAGGTTTTGCAACCAAGCCATACCAATACACCAGAAGCCCATTGTGGGGAAATCGACAAAATCTACCGAAAATTGCGTCAGCAGCCAGCACTGAACAACATAAGCACTTCGACAACTTTCCCATCGATAGAACCTTCGCCAATAAAGACCAGGCAAAAACGGCCTTCGTCAACTTAATGGAATCCCGAGCACTCAATTTTAATGCTGACGGAATTATTCAACTTGTGTTACGTTGGCAAAAGTGCACTGATTCAAATGGCGTTCATTTCCATTGTATTGAATGAGTATTTAGTGAAATATTGTAGTTTGAATTAGACTCATGGAAACAGACAATACTTTTGAAACAACCAATCCATTACTAAATGTATGAGATGGTCATGCGGATATATTTTTTGATACTCATTGTTTTGATTTGATTTGCATTTGGAAATCAATGGAAATCTATTGATTCCGAAATGTCTAGTGATAGTGGCCACCCTGTCTTCTGTTTGGAATGTCATTACCATATTCCTTTCCGTAATTCATATACAACTTAATCGTCCGCAAGATGTAATGACCCTGTTAACAAACACAGCACTTGACACATCCCATGACCCTTTCACAAACAAGAAGCATACTCACCGCTCCGCTCGTTTGGTAAACAGTAATGTGAAACTATTTCAATTTAACATTTTCTCCACAACTATGTCCGAATAACATGATGAAAAAAGCCAATGTCCATGAAATGGGCTGAATTATGAAATAACTTCAGCCCTCAAGGATTAATACTCGTATACTCATTACCTATTCATTTACAATGATTTTTTGATACTTTATATGGAACGATCAAATAAATCATATAGTGTGGTGGCTCTTTATCCCAAATATATAGTCTGGGTCACCAGATGCTTTTTTTGGAACTTCTGTCCAAGGGCACCAAAAATTATGAACCAGGGCTCATTCGATTCGGAATGACCTCTAGAAACTTTTTTAAAAAATTTCAAGAGGAGCTCGAAAAAATTGCAAAAGTTATAAACAATTCAGTAAAAGGAAATGGGGTTGAGTTTTTTGCAAATATCTCGGAAAATTTTAAGAAAAATCCTCAAAGAGAAGGAAATTTCCTTAAAAAAGTCATATATCCTGGAATTCTATCACCAATATTTATAATTTTAATTTAGAGAGAAAAATAGCCATAAAAGCGGACGATCTTCAAATAAATAAAAATTATATTAACCCACTAAATATCATTAATAGAAAAAACAAATCACATACCTTCTAGACACTTGAATAAATGAACATCCATGGAAAAAAT